>SJVG01000569.1:9015-25032 GCA_034774675.1 Scedosporium minutisporum
CCCGCACGACCAACCCCACAACCACCACACTGTCGACAGACAGAACTAAGAGTGAAAACAGCACACCATCGACGTCGCCCGCAGAGACAGTGAGATTCTCGGACCTCATCTGAGCGCGTGAGAAGGATGTTTTTTTTTTTTTTTTTTTTTTTTTTTTTTTTCACTTTATTCTTTTACCATTCAACGAATTCTACTCGCTTTGGCCTCTTGATTTCTCTTTTTATTTTCTTAACGATGGGATATTTATGATGCGTGTCCTACGGGACAAGGCCTTGAGATTGATTCCCGAGGCTTGAGATAAGAAAGCACTTCGTCTATCGAGAAAATCGTGATGTTGTTTGTTTAGATCTACTTCCCACGAGACAGATACGATCTCTCATCCTCGGTATATACACCAGAATTCCCTACATCACAGATCAAGGTACGGAAAGCAATCATAGTCTCTTGAATATACTGGAGAATTAAGTATGTGTATTGTGTATCCCAACTAAAATGAACAGCGTTACAGGAGAAAACCAAGGAACGAAACTCGGAAAGGAAAATGTTAAAACGCCATCCTCAAAGACCACCCGTCGAATATGTGCCTTGATTTGACTTGAGAGAAAACGAGGGAACAAGGAAAACACAAGGAAAATAAGGAAACAGGACTGTGTGTTGTTGCGAACGTACATGCTCAAGTTATCAAATCCTCCAAAAAAAATTTCTAAAGTTATCATCAAAATATAATAGTGAAAAACAAACAACATCCAATTTAATTACACCTTCAAACTTTTTTCCTTTGTCCTTCTGGGGGAGGGTGTTTACATGTTAGCCAACTCCTGGTCAATCTGCCTATCCATAAACGCCCTCCTCTCGCCAGCAAGCTCAGTCTGAAGCCTCTGCTCGACTAGAGCCCGCACCTGCTTCTTCGTCACGGTATCGAGATCAACCTCCCTGAGGACGCTCTGGATGGCCTCGATGACCACGGCATCATCGGGCCCAACGTGACCGCGCTGGAAGTCGAATGAGGTCGTCGAGCGCATAGCCGCATCGGGACCCGCGAAGGATGCCCTGGTCGCCGCGCCGCCCGAGTAGCCGAGTGCCGTCGACGAGCGGTTCATGCCGACGCCGAGAGCGGGCGAGAGGTTGCTGGTGCCGCGGAGGTTGGAGACGCTGGCGCGGATGTCCTGGTAGGGCGAGGGGCGGCGCTGGATGTCGCCGCCGAACGACGCCATGGACTGCCGGTTGAGCGCGTTGTCACCGTAGGGGAAGCTCGACTGGCGTTGGATGGGGACACCGGCGCCGCCT
Source organism: Scedosporium minutisporum (assembly GCA_034774675.1). NCBI lineage: Eukaryota > Fungi > Ascomycota > Sordariomycetes > Microascales > Microascaceae > Scedosporium > Scedosporium minutisporum. The sequence goes on from SJVG01000569.1 coordinate 10,303, forward strand.
AGGTTGGTGGGCGAGGGAGGCATGAAGGGAGGACGACCGGCCGTACCGGCGCGGAGAGAACCCTGGGGAACGGATGAGTAGACGCTCCTGACCTCGTCCATCTCGTATTGGTCGTCGCCGAAGTACTCGCGCTCGGCGGGACCGCCGCGGCGTCCGGGGAGGTTGTTGGCGAGGGCGTAGTCGTCCCAGCGCTGAAGAGGAATGCTTCGGGGGTCGAAGTTGGTCTCGTCGACCGCCACAATCTTCTTGTCACCCTTCTCTCCGACAACGATACGCGTGTTACCCCACGAGAAGTTGTCCTGGTTCCAGAAGGAGTAGATGGGCAGGATGAACGAGTAGATGGGGAAGGCGAGACAGTAAATGATCATCCAACCAATGTGTTGCCACTGTCGCTTGAGGATGAAGATCAAAGCCTGAAGACCATAGACGGCCGCCAACATGACAATCGAGAAGAGGGGGAACTGGCTCTTGTGCGAGGCAACGCTGTAAACGAGCCATCCTAAGTAGACGCAGGTAGCCGGAAGGATAATGGTCGAGCAGAGATCAAGGAAGACAACAAATCTCATGGAGAAGCAGCAGAAACCACACATTTCCTTGAGACGGAGCAACTCGACAAGGTTGTGGATCGTGGAGTTAATCCAGCGACGACGCTGCGAGAGAAGGACACTCCACGATTCGGGTGCGGCGGTCTCACAGTAGGCATCGGGAATAAACTTGTACGACATGGAAGGGAAGTACTTGGTCATGAGCGTCGTGAGGTAACGATCTTCACCAAGAGACAGCAGGTTCTTCTTGTGCAGGGTATCAACATCGCAGACAGAGTAATCCCGGATCACGTCATCGGAAATGATGAGTGGCTTGCCCTTGTCAATGGTTCGGAGACGGTACATGGAGAAACTAGGAAGGGAAAACAAAAGGTTAGCTAACATCTAGGGAGGAGGTTGAAGAAAGGGAAGAGAAGCAAAAAGGCAAACGTACCATCCTGGTAAGCAAGTAACACTGCCAAAGAGAGACTCGAAAGCCTTGGTAAGATGATGAGAAATAAAGTACTCGTAAACCTGAATCATAGTCCACCAAGTCTTTTCATCGTTCTGCAGCCCAGTCTCACCGCAGATACCGGCAATCTTGGCATCATTGGCACAAGCCGCAACCAGACGATTGAGCGAATCTTCCCGGACCGAGGTATCGGCATCGACCATGAGGAGGTACTCGTAGAGCTCGGGATCCACACCAATGACGTTGTTGATCTGATGGAACATTTCCAGTTCGAGCGGGTTCATGGGCGAGCGGTGGTGGACGCGGTTGAGGAAGCTCATCAGCAGAATCTGCGAGTCACGCTTACCACGGTTACCGGGCTTGAGGGAGGACTGCTCGGACTCCTTGCCGACCTTGACGACGACGATATAGGGGACGACGTTGCCCTCGAACTCGTACAGACCCGAGTACACCTTGCCATAGTTGAGCTGTTCAGAGCCGGTACCGATCGATTTGAAAGGAAGCGCCGGGGGATCAACCTTGGGGTCGACGCCAAGGATATCAAGGATAATCTTGGGCGTGGGCCTGTCATTGCCCTGACCGACAATGATACCGTCACAAATGACGCAGATGAGCTTCCTCTTGTTGTCATACTGGAGAGCTGTGAGCGAGTCGATGGCCTTGCGCAGGGAGTCTTCACCCTCAGTGTAGGCGGGGACCTGGCAAATGACAAACTTCTCCTGGGGCGAGGGGCGCCTCTTGGAGCCGAATTGCAGCGCGGCTAAGAACTTGACGAGGATGACAGCGCAGATGATGATTGTGAAGGCGAGCAACATGTATTTGTTGACCTCGCACCTAGGTGTGATTCGGAAATCAGGGATACCCTGGTAGAAGTGGTTCTTGATGCAGTTCATGCTGTTGGAGACGGGGGTCTGAGTATCGGTATTGCGGACCTTGGCCGTGAGTTCGTCCCAAAGCTCGGTGATATCCTCGCCAGGGTGTTGCTTCACGATATCTGTGACGTCCTCATGAAGGAACGAGTAGAGTTGGTTGCCGTCCATTATATCTAAGGTGTGGAAGTAGTCGGTCATATCGTAGATCTTGCCGTCGTAAGTGAACCACATGTGCTGGTTGACGCGCCCATCGTTTTTGACATCCTTGGGAAGCCACACTAGATCACCCTTGTAGTACTCGGTGATCTTGGGAAGAAACTGAGCAGTGTACCAATCGTCTTCGGCGAGCTTTGAGGTAATGTAGGGGGTGAGTTTGCCCGACTTGTGCACGGCCTCGGGATGCTCTTGAGTTTCGTTGGGGAGGAGCTCCAGTCTCTCGCCAATACCGAGACCGCGGCAGCTAATGGCCAGAGGGATAGGGAAGTAGTCGGTAAGGTCCATTCCGGCGAACGGCTCCATCCGATCCTGGGTGGTCTTGATTGGAATGTCGCTATGTTGCTGCTTCCAGAACTTGGAGATATCGTAAACCCTTCCGTGAATGCTGACGAAGTAATCATCTGCTCCCAAATGGTGGGAAACCTCATTTCTATTCCAAACCTTGTCTCTGTTGGGGCAAAGAACAAGCCCAAAACCGATAATCCAGAAGACGACCATTGCATTGATGAGGAAGATGAGGAACACTAGTACGACCTTTTCACGCCACGCCATACGGACGTCAGGGCGTCTCATGCGGCCAACATAGCGAAGGAGTGGCGATGGAATCCAGAACGTGAGAGCCCAGACGAAGCCAACCCAGATGCGACGACGGAACGTTTGTTGCTTGGTCTCAATCGTCTTCCCATGGGCAAGCTCGGGATCCATGTTTCCGATGAACTCGCCATCGTTATTGTAGTAGACCTGACCCTTGTACGTGTCACCTTTGCTACCTAGGCCGTAGTCGCCGTTGTCGACGTTCCTCAGGGGGGTGGCAGCGGCGGAAGGCGCGCGGTTCTGGTTGAGCGTGACTTGGCTCATGTTACCTTGGCTGAAGGTCCGGCTGTGGCCTACTAAGTGATCCCGACTGCCGTTCATGGAACCATCCAAACCAGCAGGGAAATAACCGCTGCCTGCAGCTGAGTAGGCAGACTCAAAACCCTGGGTAGGCACCGCGGCCGGCATAGCCATAGGCATAGGCATCCCGGCACCCATGGGCTTGAGATCCAGCATGCTCTCGGCCTCCCACCAGGCGTTCTCGCGCATCCACACGCGCTCCTTTCCAACAACGACCTCGCCGTTGCTCCAGCCACGCTCGAGGATCCAGGTCTCGATACCATCTCGGCCATCCTTGCAGCCCAGAACTGAGTATCGCTGGACAAATTCGTCGAGGTCAAAGTCGGAAGTGAAATCAAGGTGTCGATTTCGACGGTTCGCCCATTCGGGTAACCTCCAGGCGCGGAGTTGGCGGGAGACGGTGCCGGCAGACCAGGCCGAGGTGATGGAGGGCAAGGCTGCCAGGCTGGATGGAGAATCGTCGGTTGGGTGGATGCAGAGGTGGAACCAGGCTCGACTGGCGTTGAGGAGAGCCGCTAGGTCGATTCTGCCGGCTCGACCAAGGTTAATTCCCTCGCCGGGGATGGGGAAGAGCAACTTCTTAAGGAAACCATCATCATCGGCAGCGTGAGCGACCTTCTCAAGGATAACCTCACGCTTCTCTAGCTCGTGTTGGCGGCTTCGGCCCACGGGACCGGTCATGATACCCAGATCGGGGGCGGCCTCAGCCACGGCATTCTGCATCTCCCGGATAACAGATGAACCTGCACCGGAGACTTCGACACCGTCCTGAATCATCTCCTGGTTGATGCCTTGGCTATCGTCGAAGATGGCCCTCATGGCGATCGCCTTGCCGAGGGTGGGGTCAGGGATTTCAATGACAGTGACGCAAACCGTATCGCCAGCATCACTGGGACCCGCAGCAGAAGGGCCACGACCATCAACAGACCCAGCACTATCGCGGATAGCCGACATCTGAACAGAAATGGCCTCGTTTGCCTTGGAAATGACCCAATCAACAAGAGACTCGTAGAGGCCGCCGACAAGAGTGACGCGGTCTTCAGTCGAACACTGTCGGGCAAGAACCTCGGGTTCAACGCCAAGTAGACCACTGACATCCTCGATGATCTCATCCAGCTCGTCAGAGTCCACGCCGTAATCCAGGGTGTTACCAAGCTTGAGGAGACCTGCAAGAGTCGAAATGAGATTCCGGTGAGCTGATCCCTTGATCCCAATTTCCTTCAGCGCGCCGCGGAAGTCATCAGCAGCAGCCGCATCATCCGCGGTGGGGAGATACGAAGGTGGGGTGTAGGTGCCGGAGCGGGAGAGGAGGGTATAGCTCGAAGCAGCCTTGAGGCCGAGGAACTCGCGTTCGGCGGGGGTGGAAGCCGAAGTGAGGAGATAGTAAAACACGTCGAAGGCGCGGTATCCGGCCTCCGCTGGGATGTTGAGAAGTCCCTTCGCGGTATCGATACCACCCTGAGAGAGGGCAACACTGGCTGCGGTGAGCGTGCCCGCAAGATTTAACGTGAGGCTGACTCCCAACGCAGCTTGACGCGGCGTTGACGGGTTAAAGGGTGTGACACAGCGGAGGAAGGGCTGGATGGCCTCCAAGGCCGTGAAAAGGGTCGCGGGAATAGAGAGCGGAAGAGACTGGAGGAAGGGTGAGAGGAGCGATGGGGTGGACGTGTGTAGCGATCTAAGAACGTTCCGTTAGAAGCCTGAACAAGATCACAATTTGGGCCACTCGACAAGCAGAGGAAAAAGAAAAAACTTACCCAAGGATAATGCATCCATCCTCTGCTCGTCGTCTCGCATGTTCCCAGGCCCGCGCCGCTAGACTACGGTCAACGGTTCCTCCAACCTTCCCATCAAGCCCCGCCTGAGCAGCGGTAAGCCAGGTGTTCACGACTAAACTGGAACCAGCATCGAGAGTGTACGGCTGAGAAGAAAGGTAGCCGTTATGGACGGCATTTAGTAGGGTCGTCGTAGACACTTGAGAAGACTGCTGACCGGCTCCGCGGGGACCTCCTGGAGACTCGGACGCGAGCGAATACATCGACATTCGAGAATTGGCCATGGTTGGCAGTAATTCGGCGACGTGATGTCCGTGATGGACACTCACGCCGTGTGTTGGTTAATTTTGGGCGGGATAAGTTAAGGACGACGGTGATCGGGTTGCCTCGACGGCTCGAGGAATATTGACCGGGAAACGGTGGAATCGACGAGTCGACGTCTTCGGTCACTGTATTCGACTATGTAGACCCGACTATGGCTGATCCAGATGTTGCAAAGCGAGCGACCGAGAAAATTCTGAATGTCAGGTTTCGACGATGGTTAAGGGGAAAACACAGAATTACAGGGAGTCGCTCGGGGATACGCTCCGCCGCGGGACAACTTCTTTCGAAGGCAAAAGATCGAGCAGAAGAAAAAGAAAAAATGTATTAAACAAAATTAAGAACGAATGAATGCTAAGAATCCATCCAAAGCGAATGAGGATGGGCGCAGAATGCAGCAAAAGATGTGCTCTTCAAAATCGAAGAAGGCGATGAAGCGATGAAGAACGTGAAGGACAGGAGCAGGCGCGGGAGGTTTGGCTGTCTTGGTGGGCTGAGTACCTTGTAGGGTACCACGGAATAGTACACTCGGCCTACTGTGCAGCACTACAGTACTAGGTGAGCCCACCCACGGGGAGTACGGTACAGCAGATCAGGGAATTACGGAGATCCTCACAGCCCGGGAAGTACTAGTATCACCTCGTTTCGTTTTAGCTGACATTGTTCAGCGCCAGCTGCCTCAGCAATATTTGAGAGGACTTGGATCGATCCCTGAGTACGGAGAGCATAGACGTCGGACTGGATCTTCGACGGTCTTTTGGTTATGTCTGCGCTCCCACCAGGCCATTTCAGATCCTCTAGGCTCCCCTCCTCTCACGATATTGATTCTCTCCAACTAGTTTACCCTTCCTTTCTACCGACTCTGAGCATGAATGGCATCAAAATCACCATCTGTGCCACAATGGGAGAAGGCTTCGTTCTTCATCCATGGCAATCCTTCGCACAACACGGTTTCTTCTTGGCGTACGTGAGTGTACTCTGTACATCAAATGTGTCATGTTGTCCGTGAAGGCTCAGGCCAGGGGCTCCAGGACCAGCCCATTCCTCCAGTCCATGCGCTAAGAAACCAATGAGCCCCCAATGGACATGCATGATTCTCTGTTTATTTGGTGCGGGTGCCACACCTTGCCTCTTCCGGTCTAATCCACGATTGGGGGTATTTTTAGTTCGGTGGAGTGCAAATAAATAGGGGCAAGCCACCCAGGTACGAGAAATTTAGTCTCGTGTCCGCACGCCGTACAAAGTATTGAGTTGCCCACGGTGCTCGTGGTGGGGACATGAGGGCTCATAACGGAACCCCAGGTCCCTCATTGGAAACAACTTTTGTACTGTGTACTGGGCGAGTTACTTGTCTACTTGCATGATGTCGTCGGAATGCATGTGAGATTTTTCAACAATGGGAAGGGCCATCCCATCGTCTGGAATAATAAAGGGCATCAAGAGCATCGCCACCTGCGTTGCTGGGAGGTTGCCGAAGATTTGGCTTTATTCGAATCTTCGAATATTTCGTACGAAGTATTCTCCATCCCAGGTTCCTTTCATCCTGTTGTCGAAGAGAAACAATCTGTTGCATAGGAGTTGCCGTGATACCTCGTCATGGCTTACACCATCTTCCTGCATGTGCTGTGTGTGGTCACGGTGATCGGGTGATACAGGGAGGAGTTTGCGGATGCGAAGTATTAGATAGAGATGGATGATATTAAAGAGAGGAGCGCGATATCATCTTCGTGATTGCAAATTAAGGTTGTAGGAGGGACACCAGCGAAGTGGCACCTGGTTTATTTACTTCGTATTTACTCGACACGTCGTTGCTGCCCACCCACTTGGACTGCCTCTTAGTTTACATCGAGGTGACCAGCTCCACCATCCATCTCGACTTCCCCTTGTACGAAGTACTTTGTAGATCAGGACGAACCCGATCGTTCACCACCTCTTCCAACCGAAATCCTGGAGAAAGCGTTCGAGTGTTGTCACCTAGGTGTGCTCACCTACGCATTGCAATATTTTCGCCATCTCGTGGCTCCCTCTCGCTGATGTCCGTGAGGAATTTCTATCGCCGTTAAAATGGCGAAGGTGATGGAATCTGTGGCGGAGCACGTTCTGTGTCTTCTCACATCCTCGGCTTCGGGCCTCCGAAGAGGGTAAACACTCCCAATATCAAAATTTGCTTTTTCTCAGATATTTTGCCCTTTGCTTGTTCAGGCCAGAACACGGACGCCCACTGCCGACGTGGAATTCGAATCATTAAAATCGGATCCGTAATTTAGTGGTCGCAGAATCAAGGAAATGGCGCGAGTCACTTCCAACAGACTTATGCGTTCCAAGCAGGACCCGCTTTTTTCCCCTTTTCAATGCTTAGGGCCTTGGAATCAGATGGAGATTTCTCCGCTGAACCAACACATTTCAGACAAACAATCACAGGGCATGGTGGTACAAGTCTACGGAAACTCCCAGATGTTCCCTTGCCCTGCCAACCATATCCGGCTTGAGTCTTGGTTTGTTTTTTTTCTCAGTCTTGTTTTTGTCCCGCGTGGTCTCGATAAATTGCCTTTATTCATTTCATTGTTTCGATCTGAACTCTTGCCTCTGGAGACATAATACTTCGTAGAGTGCATACATCTCTTGCAGCCTTCTGCCTCGTCCCGGCTGCCCCAAATGTCCGAGCTTTTCAGATCTGTAAACAAGACCTCATCGAGCACTAGCAAGGAGACGGAAAAAAATCCAGGTGAGAGGAGCGGGCGGAGATGAGGCTCGGCGTGGCCCGGCGCAGCTGAGATCCTAGGACCGGGGTGTGATCTTCATGTACGAGGTACCAAGTGGCAATCCATAGGGCACTGGATACTTGGTCCTCCGTCCCGCCACTTGGCAGGACGCCATGGGTGAGCCCCGACTAGGACAGGGCCGCAAAACAACCCCTGAAGCCTTTGAAAGGACAAGACGCCCACTCACCTGCGACGGGGAAAGAGAAGAAAGAGGAGAAAAGTTCAATGTTAAAATGTACGAAGTAGCATTGCTTCCCGCCAGGAGTGCTCAGCCTTTTCCATGCCGTTCCATGTCGAATCGGCTGAGTTGAGGCATCAATTCCTCTTTGTCAGACTCCCAGAATAGCCATCAAATGGTTATAACTCACCATCATATCCAAGGGCTTAGGCTCGAACACGAACCGTCGGTGGCAACAGCGTTACCTGGATCGACCTCGTATGGCTGTCCCCGATCGATCGAACTAGTCCGTAGTCATATTTTTGACACGAGGCTTTTCCGGCTTGTCATGGTGGAGGTGGCTCGTATGAAAGAAAAATATGCGCTTCTGAACCAAAGTCACGGTCCATGGCAGATGTACACAGTGTCAGCGTTCCGTAGCAGATTGAACGTCCGGATTTGACGTTCACAGCGGTGCTCCGTTTTGGAGAATGACAACACCAAAATGCAGCCACCGAATTCTTGAAATTCAACGCAAGCGACCAACTCGCCATGAATGTTGGTAGCCGCGGGAGGCCATAAAGATCTGATACACCTGAGGCGATGGCGATGGCGCTCGTCACGTCTGAATTCCGGCCCGCCTATTTTCGTCTGTATCCGTTTGGGGCTGACGGGAAACCCTCGAGCACTTGAGACAACGGAGGCGAACCAGGAGTTCGTCGCGTCCCGACTTGATGCCGCGTGGGCTCGGAGAACAGAGTAAGAGGTTCCAAAATCATTGAGAATCGAAACAAATGCACTATTATCCTTATCGTGCCAGTGTTTCGGCGATCATGGCAACCAAACCCTGGGATTTCATTAGTGTTTACCGGTTTTGCTTCAGAGAGTTTGCGGGAGAGACTGAGACTTTACTGAAGCGTAGCCCGCAAGAAGGGTCGAAATCGCGACGAAGAATCTCTTGTCTCAGGTCCCGGACTCTTCAGGTTCCATGCGGAAACTGTCCTAAAATACTGCCCTACTAGGAGGTTAAGGCAGGGTCTTGAGCACCCCATTTACGGGTTTCAATTATGTAGGTTAGTGAAGTCGACTTCGTAGACAATGTCAATACATTTTCAAAGCTTGCCACTAAATCTAACATCTCATGAAGACGATCCTCGGGACTCCGGACGGTAGCCCGGCGCATGAAGGTGCGGACATGGACGTAACGAGCGTCATTTCGGGGAAAAGCACAGATTATATTGATGTTGCAGGATGAGTATGTACTCTGTCATGTACCTCAGTACAAAGTACATTGAGGATGGACTGGAGATATGGCACAATGCCCTGTCGTACTCTGAACGCACAGTGCCGGACAGAGAAAACATCAATCAGCTGAACTGCAAACTGTTCGCACAAGCTCGGTTACGGGCTTGGGAGAGAGTTTTCTTGACCAGCCACGGACTCAGGATTGGAGGAAAGACGAAGATGAGGAAGCGCTATGTGCTCACGTACTGACGTACCTACCTTAGCGCAGTGTTTCTGTGCGTGTCAAGCCAATGAATCCGGACGCAAAACACTGATGCTCATCTCTTGGATTTGTACCGTCCCCGCTGGTGGAGTCGACAGTAATTGCCCTGACTTTTTACGTTGACTAACGGACCAACAACGTCGTCCAACTTGGGGGTGGCACATTGCAGGAACAGTTTGGTGGCCCAGATGTCAGCAGGAATTTGACGATATTGGACTGCGCCATGTTGTACTTGTACAGTGTAGACAGTACATACGCTCCACAAAAGTCTGGGAAGGAAAGAAAGAAAAAAAAAAAAAAAAAAAAAAAAAAAAAAAAAGGAAAAAAAAAAAGGAAAAAAAAAGGGAAAAAAAAAAGGGAAAAAAAAAGGGAAAAAAAAAGAGCTCCGATGCGGGGAATCGAACCCCGGCCCCTGCGGTGCCTTTTGATGAAAGCGCAGTATACTAACCACTATACTACATCGGATTATTTGACTGGTGGTTGTTGAGTTTCAAGCAGCTTAGCTCGTCGTTATGAAGCCCGATTCCCCTGTACAGCGGAGTTGAGAGGGACCTAAGCTAGGCCGCTCTCCCCGCTCAATTAATGGAGTTTCCTTCATGCGCCACAGACGAAGCCACATTTCACAAGCTTTCTGGGGACGATGCAAAATTAGGTGGCTTGCTTCTCATTTGTACCCTTGTACCCTTGAACCAGGGATTGAAATTGACTGCCCCATTGATCATGCAGGCGACTTGGAGCCTGGTTCCCCCTCCACATTAACTTCAATGGGTCACGCAGGCCCTTGCCGCCACTGTGCCGAGGCTCGACCTTCTGAACTTGAATTCTCGGCGCGGCATCGCGGAGCTTGGGGTTTGACCGACGAACACACCAAACTCGATCCTCCACCTCGGGACAAATCAAGACGGAGAGTCACATTAATCGAAAATCCCAATTGCTCCGTCTGTACTCTACATGCTTCTTTTCTCCCTTTCTTTTCCATTCGCCTTGTAGTTCGATAATCGCCTTTTCGACCCCCTCGGTCCCGCGTCATTGCAAAAGCCTGCGAATCCCACCTCCCGGAATAATAGCTGATGATTTTGTGTGCCCTTCGTCACTTGTGTTAGATCCAGGCTGTGAACGATGGCGGCGCCTTCTGCCATAACAAAAAGGCGTGTGAGGAGGAGGAGGAAGGAGGATAAACCCCCTGTGGCGACTCGGCTTGTCCTGCCTGACCACATGAAGGGGGATGTTGGTGCTATATCTGATGATTTGTTCAGGGAGCTGTTTCCTCACTGTCATGCCGGTTAGTAGAGTCTTGGGGTCTTCGGTTCTTGCTCTTCCCACCTTTCTCAGCTTCTCCGTCTTCTCTTCGCTCGTTGGTCTCATCCTCTAACTTATTGGCTTGACTGTATAGAATCTCCGGATGGCGAAGATGATACCGAACCCACGGTCTTCCATATCGCCATTACTCCCTGGACGCCGAACTCCTCTGCCGCCGATACACCTTGGTCAATTGTTCCGGTAGTGCGGTCTTCTGAAATATCGGCCTCGACTATTCGGTTCTCGCCCTCGTCGTCCGCCCTCCAGACTTTCGCAAAGACTCTCCAAAAGGTTGCTCCTTCGAAACTGTCGAGCCATATTAGGAGTGGCATAGATATATTAGCTCTGGATGTGGTCGCTCTCGAGCTGGATACAGTATATGTCAAACTCGAGAGCGAACTGACGAGGCGCTTGGAGAATGGCGAAGGCACCTTCTACAGAGACCGATCAGCCATCAAGGGAAAATCCGCTGCGTCACCTAACCAACCTCCGCTTGAAACCGCGCTACGAGTTGCTCTCGGGGGCCTCACGGTCATACATAGCGGAGATCTCTTCTCCCTACCGCTCCCGCCCCACCCAGTAACACACGTGCCTCCAAACCCTGGCGAGATTCTCCTCTGCGAACCCGTCTCCCAGGGAATACTCTCGCCAATTACGAGGATTATCTTGAGTCGTGGGAGGATACATGCTCCGAAGCACTCTCGCCCGACCATCGCTTCGAGCCGTGCACTGGGCGATGTGCGGGAGGATGACGAAGATACCAACGAATTCTACTCAGCTTCTGAAGAACGTTACAAGACGGATGCCGACGGCCAAACCGATGGTTTCGTATCCGTTACCGAGAACGAGTCCGACGACACTGGTCTTAGCAACGACGACGAGGATGACCTCTCGGATGATTCTATGGATGACATGATTTCGCTCCACGCTCCTACTCTGCCACCTACCCTCGCCAGTGGTGTATCGACTATTCAGCCGGGAACTCCGACCACCATCGGTCGTGGTAGGAGGGTGAACGGCATCAGTACGCCTGGCTCTGTGTTCTCTAATTTTACCAATTTCACCGCCACGACTGCTCGTCAAGACCGGCATCGGGGTCGCCTCTTTAAGGCGCATGGCTTGATGTCCTCTATCCCGGACGATCTGCTCCACCCGAAGCCGGCGCCCGAGGACGATGAAGAGGCGCGAGTCTATGTCGACGTCACTTCTCTATCTAAAATTGGCTGTTTCTCTGGCGACTGGGTACGCATCGAAGCCTCCGAGGAGCCCCCGGTTAATGGCTTCGGTGCATTCGGGCTAGGCAGTTTCAACTACAACGAAGCGGAAGTATCAAACTGGCGCCCCGTGAGAGTCTACAGTCTTCCCGAAAGCCACTCGCGCAGGCCCATGACGAGGATTCCGAGCTCTCAGCGACACGACGGCAGGAGGCCTTCCTTTTTCGACTCCCAGGTCCCGAAGCCGACGAGTCCGGCCGCGTACATCTCTCCCATCCTGCAGGCGAACCTAGACGGAGCTTCGTACGTTCGCATTTCCGCCATTAAGCGTGGCTCATACCAAGGCAAGGGAACTTTGCCCAAGTTTACGAGTGCTTCCCGCCCGCCGGATGCGCGTGATATCCGCATCCATCGCGTCAAATCCCCAATTACCACCGAAGGAGCGTACCAGACCGCCGTCCTTGGCGGGATCAAGCGTTATTTCGCACGCAAGATTCGGCTCCTGCGCACGGGCGATCTCCTTGCCATACCCGTCGACGCTCGTCTCGGGAAGGCGATGCGGGAGAGTTCTGACGGGGCCGAAGTTGATGACGTGATGGCTCTCAGCACTAGTGCTACTGGAAAGGGAACCTCAGGCGCAGCAACCGTTACCGCAGTCGCTTGGTTTAAGGTTGACCATATCCAGGTTAGCAAGTCAGACGACGGCGAGCACGGTGCCTTTGAAGAACTCTGGGGCTCCGTGGCGAGCGTGGACAGCTTGTCCGTTATGCTTAACGTGTCCGGCTTCGAGATAAGCCGCATTCCCGGCACCAAAGACAACCACTGGCAGTACTACCTCGGTCTGAAGAAGGCCGCCAAGCCGCTCCCCGACGCGCCGTCTGCCTCGTCTTTACCGGAACCGGAGGTCAGATACATCTCGCCGATACGGCGGCAACTGAGGGAGCTCATTGCCACGGCCTCAAGCCAGAGAGCTATTCATCTAAAGATGCCGCCCGTCGCCATTCTCCTTGTGTCAACCCATCGTGATATTGGAAAGGCGACAGTAGCCGAGGCCGCGTGTGCTGATATCGGTATTCACTCCTTTACTATCGACTGTTACGACATCCTTAGCGAGTCTGGTGGCAGTGGAGGTGATGTTAAGACCGAAGCCTACTTGACCACCAGGGCGGACCGCGCGATCGGCTGCGGACCGGACTGTTGTGCGCTGGTAATACGGCATATCGAGACGCTCACAGCCGAGCGGATCGCGACTTCGCTCAAAGATATACTACAGAGCGTCCGCGTCCTCATCGCGACGACGAACGAGGTGGATAAGATACCCGATACCATCCGAGGCATGTTCACCCACGAGTTGGAGGTGCGAGCACCCGACGAGACCGAGAGAGAGGGTATTCTCAAGTCTGTGATCAACGACCGGGGTGTCAGCGTCGACCCCGCTGTCGACCTTGGCAATATCGCGCTCAAGACTGCGGCCCTCGTGGCGGGAGACCTCGTCGACGTCGTTGACCGCGCCGTTATCGCGCAACAATCCCGCCTCGAGCAAATCACAGACGACAGACCACCCACCTCGAGCTCCCTCAGACTCCCCGTTTCGGTGCGCGACGTCCAAGTCGCCGGCGGTCCCTTCTCCCGATGTCTCATCAAGGAAGACTTCGACGCAGCCGTCGACGCCGTCCGGAAGAACTTCTCCGACGCCATCGGCGCGCCCAAGATCCCCAGCGTAACGTGGGACGACGTCGGCGGCCTCAACAACGTCAAGGACGCCATCACGGAGACGATCCAGCTCCCCCTCGAACGCCCTGAGCTCTTCGCTAAGGGCATGAAGAAGCGGTCCGGCATCCTCTTCTACGGCCCGCCCGGTACCGGCAAGACGCTCCTGGCCAAGGCCATCGCCACCGAATATAGCCTCAACTTCCTCAGCGTCAAGGGCCCCGAGCTCCTCAACATGTACATTGGCGAGTCCGAGGCCAATGTCCGCCGGGTGTTCCAGCGGGCTCGCGACGCGCGTCCTTGCGTCGTCTTCTTCGACGAGTTGGACTCGGTGGCGCCGAAGCGAGGAAATCAGGGCGATAGCGGCGGCGTCATGGACAGGATCGTGTCCCAGATCCTCGCCGAGCTCGATGGTATGTCGGGCGGCGAGGATGATGTCGGAGGCGTGTTTGTTATCGGGGCTACGAATCGGCCGGATCTTTTGGACCCGGCGCTTTTGAGGCCGGGGAGGTTTGATAAGCTTCTTTATCTGGGGGTTTCGGATACGCGCGATAAGCAGACTAAGATTCTCGAGGCGCTGACGAGAAAGTATGTTCTTCTTGACCTCCTTTTCTTCTTTCTTTTTTCTAACATAAGACACCCAGATTCGCACTCCACCCGTCCGTCATCCTCTCGAACATCGCCGCACAACTCCCTTTCACCTACACCGGCGCCGACTTCTACGCCCTCTGCACCGACGCCATGCTCAAAGCCGTCACGCGCCAAGCGGCGCACGTGGACACGCGCATCAAGAGACTCAACGCCTCCTCCTCGTCCGAGGGAAGGACAATCTCGACGGCCTACTTTTTCGACCACATCGCCACGGAAGAGGACCTGGCGGTGCAGGTTACGGAGGTGGATTTCCTCGAGGCGCAGAAGGAGCTTGTGCCTAGCGTTAGTGCTGGGGAGTTGGAGCATTATGAGAGGGTGAGGAGGACGTTTGAGGGGGATAGGGCGGTGGGGGATGA
>SJVG01000056.1:0-85167 GCA_034774675.1 Scedosporium minutisporum
CCCCATCGCTCCCTCCTTCTCCCTTCCTGTCTTCGTAAGCGTCGCCCTTTAATCCTTCTCTTCTCCTATTATTTTCGACTCGGGTTCTTGTTTCTTGAGTTTATAGCTCATTATCAAACACTGTTGGCACACATCATGCCCAACGCGACGCGCGTCATTAGTGCTTACTCTCCAGGAGGTAATGTAATTAGGTTATAGAGTTACCCGTTTATTCGACGGATCCTGTTACTACATTTCTAATCGGAATCCCCGTAGAAAGACTTGATCAGTTCCATTTAATCTCTTCCCTCCTATCATAGAGGAAAAACTAAGCAATTAGTTCCCCCTGAATTCTCCGTCGGACCCTCATCTGAAGTACTTCGACACCCTTCATTACAGTATCCCGGCTGGCACTGCTGAGGAAGGCCCGTGTCGAGCAGGGGCGACGCGGGGTAGACCGATGTGCCTATGGCCACCTGTAGTTCGTGGAAGTGGAATAGACAGCATTCCCATGGTTCATTCGATTTTTGGCAGCATTAATAGATTAATGCGAAGTCAACTACTTTGCGAGCTTGAATCAGCGGACAGGGATGTGTGAATACGCAAGGAGTGGGATTCATGTCCTGGCACCGCTATGTGATGGCCGTTACTGGACACTGGACTGTTGTTGTGAAGACTGTAACTCGGAGGCGGGTTTACGATGACCGCTTCGGTAGTCGTGCCTAGGTACTAATGTAGAAAGCAGAGGTGTGAGCAGTTCAGGCCGGGCTAGATTGGATTGCGACCATTATATCACTGAAAGATGACTTGCCTGAACCTCCGGTTGCCGGGTCGAAGAAACTCGGCGTGATGTCAGCTGGTGCAGAACAATTCTGCAAGATCCCGAAATCAATCTCAACTTGTTCCTGATCGACAGTGATATCACCGATGATGTTCCACATTGGTCGATAGACGACCACGTTCCTGGACTCACGCCCGACGACCGCTTCGATTGTGATTCGTAGCTTCGCCGCTACGGACCGGACTCGGATGCCTCTGGCTATCTCCTGTGAACCATGCGGTGCTCGCACGACCATGTGCACTCGCGCTGGCGCGTCCCTGCGTGATAGAAGGACGGGCTGTTGCCTCATCACTTCGAGCATTAATACTGGTGAGTAGGCTGGTAAACGCTGGAAAGGAACTCGGTCCACCCCGAAGACGGACGCCCTCACTTCGTCTGATGGCCCACCAAGCCGGCTTGCTGGGAGCATTGCGGTGTTACGGGTGAACTCCGAAGACACGGGAGACCGCGGTTCCCAGCATGATTGGGTGGCGATGCCAGGCCCCCAACGTCGAACTTGAGTTCATGTCTGGAGCGAAGACGACGCCGAAAGAGCCCCGGACGACTGAGATTGACAACGATTGAGTAGGTGACATGGACCTTGAGGTGACCTGTGTGCAAGTTTAACGTCGGCGGAAGTAGGTTTTCGGCCTTGGGCCGTCGGCTGCAGCACCGAGCAGTTTTAGGGAAACGAAACAAAAAAGGGACCAAGCAAAGCCCGCCATCTAGTTTGGTCCTGCGCTATCAGGCTGGAGGGACCTATCCTCGTCGAAAAGCTAATCATGGAAGTCAGTAATCCAACCACTGCCGCCAGGGAGGAGAGGATTCCGAGAATTCGTATCTACTGACAACGTAGGTCCCTTTTTGCAACCTGGGCTTATGGATTTGTCGTGGTTCTAGCTCGGCCTCGGGTGCAAAAGATACCTTGAGTTTGTCTGTGCCACATGAGCCTCAGATCCCATCTCTCACAAATCCCGTTTTAATATTGTACCGAGCTATTACCTTGAAACCGAATCTGAAGAGACTGAATATTCTCCACGGGGCAACCTCCCAGTTCGACACAGCCTCGAACCTCCTCTGTGGGTATGAAGTAATATTCCCTGTTCAGAGGCTCGCGGATCTTAATAAGGATCTTCATCTTGTGATTGTCAACATAGAAAGTAAATAAACCAAAGCCCACCGTGGTTAGTTTTTACGTCCATTTTGATCGCAAGAACCATTCCCCCCTCTGAATTATAATCTCAATATTGATGTCAGGTGTCATGACGGAGATAGGCAAATATCCTGGAGATGCTGCTCGTCCCGGAAATGCCGGAAAACTCCGAGTATAGCCCCGGGACCTCTCACCAAGTGTGAAGGGTGTCCTCAATCCCTATTCGCCTCGCTAAGGAGTAAGGACTGCTTAGCTCTCATCCTGAGGGTAGATGCTCAAGAGTTAATGACTTGTCGCGGTCAAAGTACATGATTTTCTACATGGTTGGCCCGTTGAAGGATCAAATAGCGCAAACTTTTGACAGTAATAGCGGAATCTTTCATTGCTTATTCTCTTTCCACGTCTTACGTTTCTTCAACTTCTGAAGGAGGCGGCATCATACGACCGGTGGACAGAGCTAGCTGACCGAGGGCCGGTTGCGTCAGATAGTTCATAAACCGGGACTTCAGCGGAGTGTCAAACTGCAAACCCCTCAATTAATGCATGCAGAGCAGGTTTTGGTTGGCTAATTTCTCTGTTGCTTTCGTCATTGGGTCTTCAATGATATGTGAGTCTTAGCTATAAACTTTCGGATAAACCGGGTAACTCGGAAGCCTAATCAGTTGTCTTGATGTATTAATGCCCCTTCAGCCCGACTAGTCCCGCGTGTTTAGAGAAGCCGGGTGGTGTGCACCTTTCCACTTCATCTAAAATGCCGGCTTCATCGGAAGAGGCGGTCCTGCGCCGGAAGCGCGTCGCCAAGGCGTGCGAAACGTGCCGTGCTATGAAATCCAAGGTGAGTTCGGCCCCTGATGCCTGGAGAATGGCAGAATGCGCATGGTCGCACCCCCACACCCCACGCCAATTCTGTCACTTCCCAGCGCTCTATCATCTTCTGCTTCCATTAACTATATACCAATGTGTAGTGCAATGGAAAGCGGCCATCGTGCAGCAGATGCGCCGGATATGGCTACGATTGCGTATACTCTACACACGGTCGAGGCACTCTCGGGTCCATGTCTCGACAGCTTCGGGAACCGTCTACGGGATCCGGCCCGGCATCTCCAGGGGATACCTCACGAACCGCACTAAGAGCCGCACTTTTCGACTACGACGAATTAATCCAGCGCATAGTACTGAAACTCCCCAGATCTGAGCAGGAGCCTATTCTGGACGATGCTACCTCTATTAATAATCGTATCAAGGACGCACTTTCGAGTACGTGGAAACCAGCGTATGGCGACCTTTCCTCCACGCAGACGAACAGGGTGTCTGTGGCACACTCCCGGGTGCCTTCATCACAGCGATACCTAGGAGAAGTCAGCGACGTCACATTCTTTAACCTCGTCAAGCGTGTCCTTCAAGCGAGTCCGCCTGGTCATGTAGACGAGGCGATCGATAGCTACGAACTTGACGATGCAGTCAGCGGTAGCATCGCACCTCTGATCGTCTCCGATTACCTTCCAAGTCGAGAGATAGCAGACGAATACTTGGACATCTACTTCTCAACTATACACATCGCGTACCCGTTCATCCAGAAGGGTCCATTCATAAATACACTCGCCAAGCTTCGAGGATCAGGCTCAACCGAGAGTGTCAGCAATTCTTGGCTCGCAACTCTGTGTATGTTCCTGGACGCCCTCTTCCCCTCGGAGCGTTACCATGCGCGCTAACAACCAGGCATACCCTCCTTAGTTGTTGTCTTCGCCATTGGGGAGTATTATTCATCTTTCCCTGAAAGAGATACGAATCATGACCACTACTTCGAGCGCGCACTAGCCTTGTCAAATAATACCGACTGCCTCGAAAGGTCGGTGGAGCAAGTGACCTTCCTGCTGGCAAAATGCTTTTACTTCCTAGCTGTATGCCGGACAGATAGGTTTGACAACCCAGAACGACTTGGCATTCCTGAGCGTGGTGTCCTGACATGAAGACGCAGATGCTGGACAACGTTGGGGCTCGCTATTCGGGTGGCCCAAGCCATTGGCCTGCATGTCGAACTCGACCCTCGCGTTAAGAGTCAGGCTCCCTGGAAGGCCGAGACGCGACGTAGAGTTTGGTATTCGTTATATGTCCTCGACAGACTTCTTTCACTTCAGTTGGGCCGCCCGCCAGCTATACACGACGATGACTGTCATGTTTCGCTCCCATCCCGCATCGATGACGCAGATATAGACTGGGAGAGCAGTGATACTGGGTTGCCCTTACCAGAGGGAGCCTCCACAGGGGATTATTTTCTAGCAGTTATTTCACTCTCTAGGATGATAGGCCGTGTCCTGCGCGACCTGTACAACCCACAAAGGGCCCCAACCGCAGCGTTTGGCATATCCAAGACTGCCTCGCTTGATGCAGAGTTATTATGCTGGAAAGGAAGCCTGCCGCGGACGTTACGTTTCGACTTCGGGCACGTTTTCGAGACGTCGGTCGTATTCAGGAGACAGGTAACTAAACGGCTTTCCACCAAACCTATGCAATTTCCGGGTCTAGGTTGCTGATATTTGGGTTCGGCGTTGACACTTAGCGCAACATGCTGGCGGTCAAGTTTCATCATCTTCGTGCTCTAATTCACCGCCCTTACCTTTGCCTGCCCTTTTTAAGGCATATTGACGATTCCTCGGCGGCATCGCTCCGCACTGACGCCCTCGCAATTCAAAGATATGAGAATATATGCATTTCTGAAGCACAGGAGACTGCACATCTGCTCCACCGAGTCCGACACAAGAAGGATCTAGTGATTGAGTTTCCGTTCTGGCAGATGATCTCGTGCCTCATATGCGCCAGCTCCGTTCTTCTTGTTGCTAGCGTATTCATCCCCAACTCTAGCACGGGGCAGGACCTAGATGTCACGGCCCTCAACGATGACGCTGAGACCTGCATGAAGGTGTTTGAAGCTCTAAGTTCCCACTCCGACGCTGCCAGGATTGCGCGAGACATGATGATCCGACTAAGGGAGCAGGGCCAGAAGTGGAGTAAGTTCTTTAACACCCTATCTTCAGATGATCAGTTGCTGATAAAAGCCCACATCTCCTACCATGGCAGGCGAGTCTTGCGATCATGCCAATCTACAGGAACAGCAGTTACGTGTGTTTTCAGAGGCCAAATCGCAGAATCATCCAAGCGGATCTCTTGAGCCGATTAGCGGAAATGCTCTATTGATAGAAGCCAACGTCGATGAGTCTTTCTCGGGGACCCAGGACTGGCCATCGGAGATAATAGACTCAATGGCATGGTCGTCTCAATTCTTCGATTGGAATACATGATTTCATCGTACTGGACTCTGTACGCATAGTGATAGGTAGAAATAAATGGAGTATTTCTATTGTATCGTTCCTGCAGAACGCCGCCTTGTGCAAAACGCCGATGGATTCTAAGTCTGATCCAATACGTCAAGTTCCTTTTTCCAACAAATCTTGGACGGGCCGACCACCTTAGGAAAGGAGTCGGATAAACCGGAGTCAGTCCATTTCACAGCACGGGATGGCCCGTGTGATGCCGAGTGAGGCTAAAATGCAATTTGTCTAGAGTAGAGGCTCAAACGTAGTAATCATTGCAATTCCCAATTACCAGGGGTAGTTCTATTTATATCTCCATGGCGCTACCTTGCATCAAGAGCTGATGAAGCAACCGCATCATCGATTTCGTTAAACACGACGGTTTAGTCCTTAGGTCCTCGAGCACAATTGGAAGCCATGTCTGATCCATTGATCTCACGGAGAGAAACCCCCCATACTCTTGGGGCACAAAAGAATGATCAAGATTTTCGAATTCCGGGGTCTTCTGCCGACAGCCATGATTTACCCGAGAACTACATATATCTCAGCGAGCTAGCTGCCACGGCCCCCGTTCTCCACCATCCGGAGCCAGCTTCGCGCCTCGCTGGAAAACATAGACTTCGAGGTTTGGATGAGAGGTTGGCAGAGACCGTTTCTCACGGGGCCCAAGAGACTGGGCGCAGGCCATCGATGGGACGGCGAAGGACTTACTCGCGATTCTCGATGTTGGATGCAGGGCATGAAGCCAGGCCTTCGAGCGATCCATACGAACCACTTGAGGAGTATGGCAACCTTAATGAGATTAGTGCCGTCCAACCTGTGGAAAACCCTGATGAGAACCCGCTTTATCGCCACCACAGTCTCGAGGAACGGATAGAACATCTTCGTACAGTAGAGCGTCGTCTTGAACCACCGCCTCCGGAACGCCGGCGTGCTCGGTATCTCACCCACTTATACACCATCTCCTACCTGATCTTCTTCTCTATCCTGGGCACTTTGGCACGAATTGGTCTGGAAGCGTTGACATTTTATAAGGGGAGCCCAATATCGTTTACTAGTGTATGGGCAAACTTTACCGGCAGCGTCTTTCTAGGCTTCCTAATTGAATTTTCACAACTATATGCCCAGGGTGTGTGCGCGACGAAAGGGGAACAAGGCGTGGCAGAAACAGCAAGTTTCTCTCCTCGGCCGAGTACCGAGAATGGTGGTGAAAGCTCTGGTGTCGATTCAATCGAATGTCCTAGTGCCGACGATATGATACCTATTTTCCGATCCACCCCCCTTTACATTGGACTTGCAACTGGGTTCTGCGGTTCGTTCACGACGTTCTCCTCCTTCATCCTTGATATCGTCCTTACTTTGTTCAACTCCCTCACCGCACCGCAGTACCACCCTGGTGAGACTAGCCATGACCCATCGCAACGAGGGGCGGGTGTGGATATCATGGCAGCGCTTGCTGTTGTCCTTGTGACACTCTTTCTTTCACTGGGAGGTCCCAAGCTGGGCGGCCACATCGCGATCCTTGCTAGCAGGAGTCGCTTGACACTTCCGTCTCGTGCGAAATCTATTCTAGACAAGATCTCCATCTTTCTAGCCTTCGGTTCTTGGATTGGAGCCATTTTCATCTTAGTCTACCCGCCTGATCAGTCAACGGGAACCGGGAACCACCACTCGTGGGACACGGGATTTTGGCAGGGAGAGGTGCTATTCGCGATCATCCTTGGCCCCCTTGGATGTCTTGCACGATTTTATACCAGTTTGAAGCTCAACGGGACCTTTGCAACCTTTCCACTTGGTACTTTTACAGTGAACTTGGCTGGCGTGGCTCTACTTGGGATGGCGTGGGACCTCCAGCGTGCGCCGAGCTTGGGCGAGAGGATGCCCAAAGCGGGGCGCCAACTCCTGCAAGGGGTCATTGACGGCTTCTGCGGCTGCCTGACAACGGTGAGTACCTGGGTAGTGGAACTAGGTAGTCTCCGCAGGAGGCATGCCTATCTATACGGCGGACTAAGTGTGGTTCTATCATTGGCCATATTGATTGTTATTATCGGCACGTTGAAATGGACAGTGGGTTGGACCACCTTAGCATATCAAACAGAGGCACTGTCGGCGGATGAAGTGGCCAGTAGGTAAAGCGAGGAACGTTTTGGCGACCATAGTTACTCTCTACTATTAGTCAGGATTCAATTGTTGGGGGATGCGGTCTTGTGACCGTCGGAATTGTCGGATTCCGGGGCTGGATCGGGGAGGTAATTATTACTGGCTGGGAGATAAGAATGGCAGGGGGAGGGGGAGGCGACTTAAGTTCTCGTGTTCTTGCAGGGGCTGGGAGTAGTACTAGTACATGTACTTCGGCAGACAGGAGATTGATAATGGGTCATGAATGACGATCTGGTTTTTCTGCTCGAGTCGTCGGCGATGTCCTCTTTGGGTTAGGCAGGGCACACCACGGGTCGGTGCGTCTCGAATGAACCCTGTGCCAGGAGTTCTGAACCAAAGAAGGGTGGGTACCAGTACAACGTTGCAGGAGTCTAGACTTAGGCGGAGATTTTACAGGGGTGCCTGGAGGGGCACAGCCGAGGACGAAAAAAGCAGAGACTGGGATCCGGCAGATGTTCAGAAACCTCCTCAAACCAGCAGACATCGTTGTCCTTGACGTTCAAAAAGCCGCAGCGTCAATTCTCAACCGCAACGCGCTGGTCGGTGGATGTTGATACTGTCGTCATTGAGGGTTCAGGCGGCAGGAAGTGCCCAACGCAGTCGTTGGCGATTCCCAGGGCATTATTATGAAGTAGATTATGAACCCTGGGTGCCAACAGCGCCAGCTGATGCCTCCTTGGATTGTGGGGCGCAATGAGACTCGAGGCGCGTACAAGCGGTGAAGCCGATCCATGATCCATGACTACAACAGATCCTGAAAAACCTTACTTCTACGTCAACGAAGAATGAAGAACTTAGACAAGAAATGTGCTGCCCTGGGTTGGAAATTTCGCTACCGAAAAAGAGGAAGCTTGAAATAGGCGGATGACTATCGAAAGACCGTTGGCGGCAACTTTACAAAGTTAAAAAGCTCAGTAAACTCGATATATTTTGTTGATTAAAGGAATTACCTGCTATGGGTAGCTAGGTGGGAATGCTAGAATCCCGACATAATAAAAACGTTGCTCCTCCTCGTCTATTCCTTGGTCTTCTCGTTGACCGTAACTCTATCCGTGATCGTGATAATGATTGATAATGATTGAATATAGCGGCAGGGCTATTTATGCCTCTGCCCTTTCGGGGAGTGCCCTTTCGGCGAGGGCTCTTTCGGTGATTTTGGGTCGTCGGCCCGTGTCGGAAATAGTGCGCAGGACGCGTAGGTGCTCCTCTTTAAGGGAGTAGAAGTCGTCCTGGAGTTGGTAGTGCCACGGGTACAAGACAAATACCTGGAAACCCAAGGCAGAAGTCGCGACGGCGAAGTTGGTAAGAGAGATGAGTCGAGTGATCCTCATTTTAGAAGCTGTCGATAGAGTGACTTGTGTGTGAGTCTGTGTGGAGTGGCAGTTGGGACGTCGTTGGCCGGCAGAGTAGTGTCAGAGGAACTATTCTCTGCCTTTCCGAGTAGAGTTGTCTCGAGGTGTTTGAAAGAGAGAAGTGGTGAGTGGATTGATCAAGAGAGAGAGAACTGTCTTTCAAGGAACACGATGGACGTGGTGGTGAGAACTATGGTGGAGGGCAGGATCCATGCGAGAAAGAACAATGACGTCTAGCTGTGGTTGTACTTCTACACTCTTGAGGGAGCTAGAAACGCATGGATCGAGTCGTCTTGGAAATGAAGAGAAGAAAGAAGTCTAGTAATAAGAGAGGGAAAAAAAAACCTGAAGCTGGGCGGTCACTTTTAATAGTCACTTTTTTTTTTTCTCTTTTTTTCTTCGCTGCCCGGCATCGGCGTCGGCTCCGAAGTTAAGCCGAAGGGAATGTGATGACCTCGCGGAAGTGGACACGGCGCGCTCCGCTCTATTCCCCAGTGAATTCTAAAGAGAGGGATTTATACCAGCGAAGACATAAGGGAACAACATCACATTATTCTTATTCAGTGGATTCCATTCGCTCATATATACTCGCCTACTTTCCCAATTCTTCTCACCTGGAGGATGTAAACGGATTGCGTCTCCGATTAACCGAGGTTACGAAGGTGATAAAACGGCGGGTTTTTCTCGAGGCGGGTTGCCATTAATCGCTACCAGGCCAGTTGGGGCCAGGTGTCAGGCTTATCTTGTGTCCCTTTTCAGGCAATCTCCGGATGTGCGAAATTTCTAAAAGTGGGCTTGGCAAAGGTCGGGAATGATCTAGACCCTCCTCCAGGATTCCACCATCTTTTGCCCGAATTGTTCAATGTGAAAGGTTAATTGCCAAAGCCACGAATGAGGCCCACTCCGGTGGCTGTGGGAGCGAAGCGGCAACGCCTTGGCCTTAGCTTGGCTTTGGCTTGGCAAGAACTTTGTGAGTCATTGCAAGTTGTCCTGTGTCTCGTTTCATCACCCAACCCACGACGTATCAATACTTCGTCATCACTTGCCGCTTCCTCGGTATTGAAAATGAAGTGAAACAGGCAGATTCACAGTTACAAGCGTGAACTTGGATGGAAGAAAACACAGATTCATACAAAGTACTCTTCGGTAGTCGCACTTTAAACCCACGGTCAAGGGGAACCGACTTTGACACGACGCTACAACAGGTCAATGCAGATCAAAGAACTTCTCTGGCCTCCACGCCAAAACCCAAACCCACCAGTTCCACGTCTTCGGTATTGATTACATAAGATTAGACGAGGCCTAGACCGTTTGATCGTTGGTCCAATTGCATTCTATTTTTCACCCCTGAGAGCCCCACTATTCCCCACAACTAGATTCGCCACTCGTTCACCCATTCCCGCATCAAGACCGGTCCAGCGTTTGACTTGACCACGAGACGCAAAAAGAAAAGAAAAAACTTGGGAAATTCCCGCTGACCGTTTCCGTGATCTTTGATCCCGTGTCAGCGATTTCAAGAAGCAGGACCATCTCTCTCTCCACCATTTGCGACCCGGTGACCTGTTTAGCAATCTCATGATCTCGTCTCCTCCGGCGTGCACGAGAGCGCTCCCACCTTTACTTGGAGAAGTCTATGTACACACGAAGCTGTCGAAGTCCAGCCTTCAGCTTGTCTCTACCGTTTTACAATATAAACTACACTGACTGTTTTCACAGTCCTGGCAGGCTCCACTTCGCAGTATTTTGCAACGCTATCCCCACAGAAGCCACATTTTTCCCGTCGTTTCCTCCAGGGCCAGCCAATTCGGGGGCGGCGACAGTCAATAGAGCGCTGGACTTGGGTTGGAATTAGGGGAGTCGACTTTGGGATTGAGGGCGCTGGAGTCGCCGATCCTCGATCCTCATCCTCCCCTAGTCATGTCCAGTGTGGGTCTAATTCTCCTTCATTTTCTGAGTCCTTAGTCTCGATACTAGTGCCGCCTCCTCCGCCTTTTGTCTCCGCAATCGAGCATGTGCATTAAGCTCCTGCTACTCCCTGGCTCGCCGAGCCGCTTCTCTGGAAAATTCTTCGTCTTCTTTTCTTCTTTTCGTATTCCCTGGCTCTCTAACTTCTCCGCGGCAAACCTTGCCTACTCGCCACCCCTCTTCACCCTGTACTAAGCTCGGCGAAGATTTACCTGCGGGATATCTTATACCATTCTAAGCGCTCTGGACGCATTATGTAGGCCTGGCCTTATCTCGGTCAATGGCCTACGTATCGCAACTACTTTCAGAAGTTCGTGGGCATCGGCGATTGTGCCTGGCGCTTATTTGTTGGGGGTGGTGCTCTTTTTGGCTAGCCAGTCTGTCGTGCGCCTGTTTTATTCTGCCGCGGCCAACGCTTAGCTGTAGTTGAAGATCCCCTAATGATCCAGTCTTCGGCTACACTTCCTACGAAACCTGTTCCGCAGCATAAAAGCCAGACTCATAGGCAGTTAAAACCCCGTAGCGCAGCCATGTTCGGTCTGTCGGCGACATTTCCCAACGACGCCCGATGGTAAAAACCCGTCACTTTTCACTTCTTTCTTTTCGTTTGGTACTTATTAGCCTGGCATCCAACGTCATGGCATAATGGAGGTCTATCTTTACAGGAGCGATTCACCCTGAATATGAGATTATTCCGATCATGGATGCGGGATATATTTGTGTCTAAGATCTAATATTGGTTCCTGTGTACAACATGCCCGCGACGGAAAGGATAGCACAACAAATATATCATTGATGCCTGCCTCTGACGGACGTCAAGGTAGCACTGGATCGCATAAACTGCAGTAGCCCGCGTCTCCTCCAGATACTGCTGCCCAACCGAAACGAACCGGTCCTAAAAATAGCCCGCTCTATACAGCCGATTTCGGTACACGAATCGTTCCTAGGACACAGAGAGAAGGGAACCGTGAGGTTCTCAACCAACTACAGTGTCACCCTTTAAAGTACATGTCTCGTCTATCCACCTGTCGTGGCTAGTATTGCCAAAACAGGTAACCCTGACTTGTATGATGAGCCGAGAATATGTAAACCTCAACCCTCGTACATGACCAACAGCCTTGAATCTTCCCGAATTTTTTCAAAGCAGTCCCGGCGGGAGTTCTGATATACTATGGACTGTTGAGACATATATGGCTACGATTGAAGTAGATACCGGCAGGAGCATTGGGTCCCTTACTTAAACACCTATATTTCTTTCTGCGACATCCCCTTCGTCTACTAAAGTATGTACTCTCAGCAATATAAAACCAAGCCGTGCCGCAATCCTACATTGCTCTGCGATGCAGTGCCCCCGCAGTAAAATCATCCAACTATCCGGGTTAAGGGATTCGCCGGCCAGGTAAGCAGGGCCTATGTGAGAAGCTTAAATACGGGCGTATTCCCGCTTTCCAATATTGATAGGTGTAGGCTACTTTGAATTCTTATACCCCCTTCCCCAGAGCTGTCAGAAGACATCTCATACAGCCCTTTCCATTGGTTTCTATACTTGTTCTTGCAGTCTTGTTAACAGCAATGAGGCTAATAACTCTTGCTGTGCTCCTGCTTCCCACTCTAGCGTTGTCGCACGATGTTCGCGAGAAATCGCGCACTACCGAGGCTTGTGGTCTAGAAATCCAAGACATTCCGTTCGAGCTGAAGCGTGGATGGAGATATATAGTCCTAGTTGAAGACGTACGTGTTTTGCACTATCAGAGGTTGGCCTTATGTCTTTTTTTACTGACTATATTCATCTTTCTCTCTCAGCCTTCCGTGGTCTGTGCCGTGGCGGATGCAATCCTAGAGAGGGACCCGGACACTGATTTCGTAAGGGTGTGGACTGACGATCTTTTCCCGGGGCTTGTCTTTGACGGATATTTTAACGAATCCGCACTGCTTTCTATCGAAGGCGTCTTGGGTGCTTGGGCTGATAAGCTTATTCCACCGCTACGGCCAGCCTCTGATCCTTAATGAGACTGTGGATTTGGTGTTACTCCATAAAAGGAAACGAGAGAACGTGAACTATTGTTGTTAGCTGGCCGTTTCCGTTGGTTGCTTTTTATTATTATTTGTTGTCCGGGATGATAACGCTGGCCAGCTGTCAGAATTCAGTCTGTTGATCAGAGACCCCTTTGCGCAATGAGACTCCATAAATCTTCTCACAGGACCAATTTCAGATAATGGAGGGTACTAGATTGCATCTTACCTCTCCGGGATATTAGCCGTACGCAGTGTAAGCAGTAAGCATCGTCATGAGCCTCTGGGAAATCACGCGACTAGGCCGCAATCATAAAGCGTCTGCTTCCATATACGACTATTAGCTGCGTGTCGTTTGTTGAGCTTGAGTTTATTGAATATCGATTATCTCCCTCTATGTATAATAAATGCAAGCTTCCAAGAATAGATCAGTGCCCACGGACCCCGAAATTTACTTGGATCAAAATGTCGCACTTCATATCTAGATAAACGCGATTATGGCATGCAACTTTTCCCTGCTCAATGTAAAGACGCTATAAGATATTTTCGTGGAAGCATATATACTCTCTATGATGGCCGGAAAATCCGGCAATGGATAATTTGACCGCTTCCCATTATCGGCGGTCCTGCGTCCCGGTCTCTCAGTTCACCTGGGCCCAGGTTAACATCCGGGATAGAGTCTACTTCTCATATATAGATAATTTTAGAAGGATAAGTCCGAGTCACAATCCGTGATTTATTGGGGAAATAGTCAAAAGTTGATAAATAGGCCAAAGGAACCTCATAGAAATATATTTCTTGCAAGCCGGAAACACCTAGAACGCCGAGGGAGAGTCGGTGATAAAAGAATGAATCAAGTGATATCCGCGTCCAGTTCAGCAGCGAGGCTCTTCACCCAACCATAATCTAACTCCGAATTCCAGGCCCTGGTGATTTATTTTACCATCAGCTTCTCACGTGAGTCTAACCTTCAGTACAAGCCACCTAACTCTCGCTTCAAGACTCTATCGATCAAGCTAGTTGGTTGTTGATGCCAAGCCAACTCACGATGGAATTTCCTCTTTCTGGATTTGTCTAGCCGTCCAACCTAAAGCCCAGTTTCTGGCTGCTCAATGCAACTAGTTCATGGGGAATGTAGTTTGAGTATTGTAAGGCATCAAAGGAGATCATGGACGGTCGCAAAACTGACGGCAGCCCTCCACCCATAAGTAGGGTGTGTATCATGACAAATGAACTAAAGGAAAAGGGAAAATTTAAGTAGAGACGTTGCTTCTATAATTATTGAGAATCTGCAGGAAATTTTCCTGTGTTCGCCTGTTGCGGGAGGATAGGACCAACGTGCTGGCTGCGAGTAACCGCCTTCTACGTTTGAAATCAGCTTCAGGGTTCAGCATTCGAGAAAGTGACAGCGACGGTGTGAAGGAGTTACAAAGTCGCGGGTATTATCCAGAGTTGCGGGACTTAACAATCGCTTTCGTGATCTTGGAACAGAGAGAAGCTGTGTAGTAGACTTACTTAATTCTACGTTCACGTACTAGAGAATATACCAAATACTCGACGAGTTCGGAAATATCGTATGTTCTTTTAGCCTAGTTGAATACCTCCATATAATTGTATCTATATTTGTCACTCTGTCTCTGCTTTGAGCGAGTCGTCTGTGTGTTCTCTATCTGCCGACTCCTGGACCCAAGTCCCCCTCCTCCCCATCCAGCATCTCACGTACTCCGCCATTGCTGAACTATAATATGCCGAGTCGGGCTCGCCTCGTTGTAGTTCAGGTGTCTTCCGATCGCCGTTCGAGTACCAGGTTCACGCGCTGGATTGCAATCGGCAGTCACGGTCTTGGCGGCTCACGACCGAAACAAACCGCCAGGTGTTTGCATTTTAGCAGTGCTTCTTTTCCCATGGGTTCTGGTTGTTGTAGCACTTTGTGATATCGAGGGTTGTAAGGATCTTCTTGCAGCCCTGAATCCTGAAACTCTTGGTCTTAGATCTCTTGGTAGAAACGCTCTTGTCCTCCCAGATCTTCGGCCAGGCCGCGTCTGAGGAGCCAAGAAGACTCCCGCGACATCCTGCCTCGCTGTGGAGAGTGAGACTGCACCGCGTCCAGGGCATGGTATAGAAGACCAGAGAATGAACCTTGCCGGCAACATCGTCGGGAATGTTGTAGCAGTTTGTATCGCCGGTGGCACTGTAGAAGGTACGTCATTTGCCACAGAAGTTGTTCTTTGTCATGGCAGTGAAGGCCCAGGCATTTGCGCTAATAACGGCCATGAAGAGGGTGAGAAGGTACGTGATTTTCATGGTGGTTTGTTTGAAAGGATTCAATGGCTTGACCGAATGGGAATGGAATTGGAACCAGTTAATGGTGTAGTGGAAATAACACCGGTTATCTTGGCTTGTTGAATGCTGATGGAGAGCATGGAGGGCTCGACCTGGAGGCTAGTGAAAGGGGCTTTTTATACCCCGATGACAGCAGCAGGTCTGTCCGATTTCCACTTGAGTAGGGATACGCCGATTTTGAGGATTCAGTTGAGTGAATGGATAGATCTTCGTAATACTGGTCCGTAGTTTGACCGAAGCTTTGCAAGAACATTAAATATTCGATCTCGCTTCGACACGACGTTGACGGCGACTCTCAGTTGGACTATCGTATGGACGAACATAATACGGTCTCCGG
The DNA here is from genome assembly GCA_034774675.1 of Scedosporium minutisporum. NCBI lineage: Eukaryota > Fungi > Ascomycota > Sordariomycetes > Microascales > Microascaceae > Scedosporium > Scedosporium minutisporum. Next base: position 15,434 of record SJVG01000056.1, read on the forward strand.
TTCGGCTGACCTTGAGTGAAGAAAATTCGATTCGGGGTTGATTGTCCAGGTCTCAAAGGTCTCAACCTCAAAGGTGGGTTGTCGACCGGCGCAGATCACCTCAGCCCTGATGTGACGACGACGACTGCAGGGCACATCTTCAAGCCAATACTACATGTCCATACACGCATGCCAATCTTTCCGTCGTCTCACGCTAGCTATATTTAGCATGGTAGGACCCATACATCTCGACCGGCCATGAACGATTACACTTTCCCATATCTTTGCGTGTCGTCGATTTCATGTATACAAGTTAATGAAACTTATTTTTGCGCTAGCTAAAGCGCGAGAGAGGATGCGATAAAGCCAGGTACGATCAATCGTGCAGTTACAAATTCTGGCCCAATAGTTCGTCAGTCCAGCAACCATCTTGCATCCCACCATGAAAGTCGAGAAATATGTCAGTGTTGGATCTCGGGATGGGATTTGGCCGAGTGGAGGGCAAATTTGTCCCGGTGCCTGCCAGTATAGGAAACTCACGACATGACTTTATCGTCCACAGCCGGAGTACTATTAAGTAGCCAGCTTGGATTTTGAGAGTGCAAACTCCACAAATGGAAGGTGGTAGTAGTTCAGGTTATCTCTGCAGCTCCATTTCTGGCGAAGACAATAATTGCCCGAGATCGAGAGGCGTAGATGCCAGCCTCGACATCCACACCGCGGAGCTAATCGAGTCGGGCGCTAAAAATGGGTATTCAAGATGGCGCATATTCCACCTGCCCGGCAAGTCCGGGCTCTGATTAAACGCCAAAAGTACCCGACATCCGAGTAAGACGGACTAAGACGGACCAAATGTCTCGGCTCTTGCGTTAATTAAATCCCCGATGGAAACGTAGCGCCTCTCTTCATCGCGCTCGGGATTTCTTCACCGCCTGGGCCTGGACGCCCTGGAGGTCCAGACTGGCAAATTCCCATCTTTCGTAGGTGTCTGTTGAGCCAGACGACCCCAACGGAAGCAATGGATCGACCTGCCTATGAATTGTTGGTCGGGGAAAGGCTGGCAATTACTTTGAAATTGGGAAAAGTTGAACAAGCTCATCTCCCTCGTGGATTTCTCTGTGCTGACTTGATCATACGAAGGAAGCGGTGCCCTCTACGTTGGAAAAGAAGCGACATCTTCCCTCAATACTATTCGAGAGAGAATAAAGTATCTGTCGTGGCGTTACAAACCCATCTCGTGCGAAAGTTCAGCGTTGCGGAGGGGAGTCTAGGTCTTGTATTTTGCCTCAACAACTTTCGTCTGGGTTCGGTCGGTCAGGAATCAGGATGATCACAGGGTCGGATCACTTCTAAGACCGCGATATCGGTTGAAATATAAAATGGTACGTTGAATCCATCCAGTCGTGAGGTAATCGACTGCAATTGACTGTAATGAAAGGGGCTGACACTTGAAGAATAATAGTATACAGGAATGCCGAACTGTTACTTTTGCCAGTCTGTCGTAAACTCTCCCAAGGACTTCTTTTGTACCCCATCGGAATCAAAATTCTCCGCATTTAACCACTGCTCCAGGGCCTTCTTTACCATAGGCCACTCTTCGTCCAACATCGAGTACCACGCTGTGTCGCGATTCCGACCCTTCGCAATCATGTGCTTCCTGAAAGTGCCCTCATACGTGAATCCCAACCGAGCTGCAGCTCGGCGCGATGGTTTGTTTAAGTCATTACACTTCCATTCGTACCTCCTGAAACCCAGCGTCTCGAAGACGTATCGAGCCAGGAGATACATTGCTTCTGTAGCTGCTGGAGTACGCTGGAGTGGGCGAGTGTACAGAATGCTTCCTATCTCGATTACACGATTCGGGCGATCCATCCGCATCAATGAAGCCATCCCAACGGCTTTAGGTCGGGAAGACGGGTTATTCAGAAGGATGGCATATGTCCAGGGATTCGTTGTTGCGGCCTTGTGGGCAAGGAAAGTACGAAGATCCTCAACTGATTTGTAGGGATCGTCGAAAAGGTAGTCGAAAAGAGATTCATTCTCAGGACCCTGCAGAAGCTCATACAGATCTTCTGCATGGCTGGGGTTGATCGGGACAATGGACGCGTAGTTTCCCTTCAGCGCGATATCGTAACTGGGTAACTGAGCCGGTGCGTCAGATACCATAGCCCCGAGGAGGCCTACATCCATGAGATTAGTGGCGCTACCCACGGGTCAGAAAATGGTTCTTCGTATTCAAAACAGTCTCGCCACTATTGCTTACTTATTATTTGGGACATCTTCCGACTTCACGGGCAGTTCCATCCTTTTGGAGTTGTAAACAATCCTAGGCGTAGCGTAGGTGTAAGAGGAGAAGTGGCTTGGTATCACGGTCCCCAACAATATGAGGAATGATGATCCTGAGAAGCGGGCACTTATGTTATGATAGCAGGTCACACTTGAGAAGGCAGCTGGACTCCGTTGTGACAGTTGAGAACTCGATTACACATGAGCAGCCAGGCCAAAAGATAATAAGATAATAAACTTGGAAGAAAACAAGTACTCAACAAAGAAAGTACTGCGGAGGGGATGAGACTGGTGACTCAAAAGAATCGGCACTGAGAATGAGGGGAAAGACAAAAGGGCGTGTCAATGCTTACGTTATAACCGATGTCTTGATCCTTCCTGGGAGAGTCACGCTTGAAAGTTCTTGGACTTCAGAACTTCAGAACTAATGCAACGCCCTCCGATACTGGATTTTGTAAAATCACTGGTTTAGAAGACCATTACGCAAGGCCATTTGATGATCGACGTTGACGAGCTGCCCACCCACAGGATAATAAAATCGCAGGAGTGTATCCGACGTTCCCAACAAGGCTCATCAAGTCAAGCAGCCCCTACATAAACTTGGACAACCTGCATTTCTCAGAGACAGTCTAAGTCAGGGCATAAAAACAATGCACAACTTTTCTCACCCAACGCTCTAGCTCGGGAAGATGCCTTTGATCGATAAGCTTGGAAACGGCAGTGGTCAAAGACGATAGTGGCGGCGGCAGGCCATTATAACTCAGATTTGAAGATTTGAATAAACCTTAAGAGTTCGACGGTCGCATTCCTTGTCTCTTTAGCCTCAGCCAAAGCAATTATCCAAGCCCCCAGGTTTGGTGTTTTGCTCTTCGCGAGTAGACAGTCCCGGCGAGAGGCTTCACTTGCCCTGACCCCATTTCAGCAGGAGGGGTCCCGACAGTCACGTCGACAAAACCTATACTACAGGTCACAGCAGGGTGTAGCGCAAAAGCCTCTTTTTTGCTCCGCCCCTTTCATTTGAGCTCGGGAGCATGCCGAAACTTCCCCGAGTGGGAATTTTAGTGTATTAGCGGCTCTCCTTGGATCCTTGGAGACGGCGTCGTCTGGTGGATCGACAGGAGGGAAATCGACGCAGGAGAAACTGGGAGCTTGCGCACACGGATGCATAGTGTTGAAGTTTATTGAGGGAGGAGGGAAGAGGATATGGACACCAGCAGAAACAGGCTCCCACGCAATTTGCAATAAGTACCGAAGACGAGACAACTGACGACAAAACGTGACCGATTAAATTAATCCTAGTCCTGCCCAAACTTAAATCTATCTGACGTAAATAAATCTCTTCATGGTTGAGCAGGAAGAGGCATTGTTGAACTAATGAGAAGAGAAGTGTTCATATCCGCATTCGGTCATATCCGCCGTGTTGGCAATCGTTGAAACCGGTCCCCAGCTTACGGGTCGGGATGGACCTTATTAGCGACCTCCTCCTCGCCGGGGTTCAAAGTACCGTTCGTTACCGCGCCGGCATGAGCCCTAGCGACGATGCCGTAGACGGGGAAGAACCTGTCGATGAAAGGCAGCACCTCGGCAGAGCCGGGAGTGTTTCGCCAATCACGCATGAGGTCGCAGAGGATGGAGAACATCGAGACGACGTTGACACCAGCACGGGCCATGCCATCGTTAGCATTGTCGCGAATGAGCTTAGACGTGGTTCCAGAGGCCTCGATGTTGGCCCAAACGCTGTAGCCCTCCTCCCGAAGCGAGTAGGCCAGGAAAGCGGTGCCTATATGGCGGCGGTTAGATGATCGACTCTACAGTGGCCTTGTGTGGTGAGAGCAGAATAAGGATTGGGAGTTGACATACAGACGTCGGTAACAATGCCACCGAGGATAATCTGGGTCCGGTTAAAGCTGCGGACGGCAGCCTTGAAATCCGGGTTATCCCAAGCGTTCACTTCGCCCTGACGATGGATAAAGGGCGCATTCGGGTACCAATCGACGAATTCCTTCATCAAAGGACCGTTAGGACCTGGCCACATGATCGGTTAGTTCGGCAAACTTTCTAGGATCTTTAACGAACCCTGGTCGGCGGAAGTGGTTAGGATAACAGGAAGGTCAAACAGCTTTCCGATGGCGCCGTGAGCCAGAGCTTGCTCGCGATAGGCAGTTGCATCCCAGTCGCGGGCGAGATTGAAAAGACCGTCTTGGATGTCGACGATTAGGAGAATCTGTTCCTGGCATTAGTGACATGATATAAAAAAGTTGACTGCGCCGATTCCTGCAAAAGGCGACAAGGTCGAGACCTACCGCATTGTCCTTGTCAAGACGCTCCCAGTGGAAGGCTAGTTTGAGAGATTAGCTGGAGTTTCTTATCAACTGAAGCCACATGAAGACTGGTTGGGACGCACCCTTTTCCTGACCCTGACCCGTAGTGGACGCGGCGTGTTGGGGTGCGGGTGCATGGTCAACGTGGACCTTGCCAGCGGAGGCAAGGTGCGCAACCGAGAGCAAAGAAGCAGTGAGTGTCTGGAAAAACTTCATTGTCGCGATGGTGACTAGGGGTGATTCTTGAACTTGAAACTAGAGTAAGGCCGGGAGGTTGTTGGTGAGAGGGAGTGATTCTCTTTTCGATGCATCTTCGAGGCGACCAGACACGCCATATATATAGCCAGTCGTCTAGAGCCCGAGTCGAAGTATGTACCGGGATGCCGGCTGTTGCGGCGGAGGCCAACGGCCAGCATCACGATGCATTCGACAGAGAACTGCATGATTATCATTCTGGTAGTAAGCAGTGCTGGCAAGGCCACTCCTCACCGCGTGGTACGTCGAACAAGTCGGAATGGCCCAATTTCCCATCATGGGGACTAGCTCCGACTGGGTATTATCAAACCATGTGTAAACATGTTTCCAGTCTTTAGTCAATACTTATCTACGGGATTAATACCCCATAATTGCTCCATTACTCGGAGAAAGATAGTCTATCCCGTCGTCTGGCTCCAACATCCTGGTACCTTTGGAGTTAGTTGAATAGAATTTCCCGCGCTCTCAGCTCCCGTCTCCAATACGAACTCCCTGCCGAACCCTAATTTGTGTTCCTGGATCCTGTTTTTATGCCTTTGACTAACAGCTGACGCGCAGTCCGGTAAGCTAGAAATGGGCCAATCCCCTCGACAATTTGGTCACCGAAGCGGGACCACATAAATTATTCTTGCAGCTTGCCACTTAATAGAAGAAATATGCATCTAAATACAACTCAAGTGGGACCTGCCAGTTTTGTCAGAATCGTGAAAGAGTTTGCTAATCTTGTCCCTGTCCCTGCTCCAGGGGATAAATTTTTTCATTTCAACATGAACAAAACAAATCGGCAGAAACTATGCTGATTTGTTCGATGATGTCTGATGTGGCACTCACGAAGCTTAAAAGATGGTCAATGTTGATCACTCCCCGGAAATCAGGATGAAGAAGAAAGGATCAACATGGGACGCGGGGTACGGTCCGCAGCTTCAGCGATGGCAACGCCTCCTCTTTTTTTTTTCTTACTTTTTTTTTTGGGAAGAGGGGGGAGAGACGGGAGAGAACAGGGATCGGCAGCGCAACAAGCTGCTTCCGGCATCGAATGCCAGCAGGCTCAAGTCCACTCATCTCGAAGAAGACTAAATTCTTTATCCCAATGCATCCGCTCCCGCTGAATAGTTGTAGCTCTTCCCTCTCAACTAACAACTGTTCCTGATCTTGATCTGTTATCCCACCCTGCGAAGTACAATTTGGCAGCTTGCAGTATTATTAGCGTCAATCCTGTGAGAAGATCTCCAGTCTGGTGTCAGGAAAAGCAAGCTATATACATTATTACGTTCTCGCCAAGAGGATCTCAGAGAGGCCTTCTAAGTTTGAGGAAGAAGCCAGAGCGAAAGCTACGACCATGAAGATTTAAAAATGCAATTAATAGTCCATTTCCATTCGACCCTCGGCTAGAACCGGCACCTCAGGAACAGAAAGCTTACAAACTGATGGAGGGGTTCGGTACATGGACAAAATTGGTTCAGGCCCGTCCATGTCTCCACGATTGTGATGGGTGTGGAGTGTGGAACGAGGTCTTAGTCCTCTTTGAGTCCTCTTTGAGATTAGTCCGATCGAGAAGTGCCACCCGCTCCGTCCGATCTAGATTAAACAAAAGGATGGATTTGAGAGAACAACATGTCACTACCCGCACCAAGCCATTGGCATCATCATGCTAACAAAATCACATCTGAGTGATTTAGTGACTGGCAACAATCGACTAGATTCCTGCGAGGCCGTGTTAAGGGGCCTGATTCAGAGGATTCCTCTTCGACTCCAATGCTACATACCAGATGTGGGTAAAGCAAGAGGTGGTTTGAAGAGGGTCAATTGACAGTGTTCCCCCTCGATAGTAACCTTAAATGGCTTTTGCTCCAGGCACATAAGGTGCCTGTTTGGTGCATATTAAGTTACGCTAAGTTCTAGTCAGGTAAGGGAAAGTCTTTGACGTGAGTCACTGAGTACAACTTTAACCTGTCACACCTCCATCGGTTCCTGAACTTAAATTCCTTAGGTTGGAATGTGGTGTCGACTCTGTTCGTAAGTCTGTAAACTAGGCCGTGTCAAGTTGGGTCTTTATGTCGAGAATAATACTAAACCTATACCAGGGTTTTAAACGTTAGTACGAGATCTCAAGGCCACCACCTGACATATCTCATTCTAAGTACTAAATGGGTATACCTTCTAATCTTTTATATCTAAAAACACTTATATAGTACTTAGCATGAGATATATCAGGTGGTGGCCCTGGATCTCGCACTAACGTTTAAAACCCTGGGATAGGTTTAATTGAACCCCGAGAGATAAGAATTGTGGCAATACATGTATTGTGACCGATCATAACAAAACATTAGCTTCAATTGTGGGTGAGTAAATGACTACAGTCCTTTCCTCAAATTGCCTGATCCTGATCCTGATCCTGAGTTTGGCTCTCTCGTATCGATTTCCCAATGACGAAGGGTGGCCATGTCCAACTGGAAAAATATGTCGTTCAACGTATTTCGTGTCTTCTGTAGCTCTTGATGTTACCCCCTTTGTTTTTCTTTTCCCTTCTGTTTTCCGCCCTCTTCGTTTACAATTTTTTACATGGAAAAAAAGGAGGAAGAATAAAGAAGAGTCGGGGAAAATGATACAGATTACGGCATGCAGCAGCTTAGTATCAGTAATCATAATAAAACCAAAGTCATCCACCCCCAGACCATAGAACTGACCAAGGACGCGGGTAAGAGTATGTATGTATCTCTTACTATGATATTACGGTTACTCATGTTCCCATGGATGATCGTGTATGCTATATATGAGGGGGGTTATACGATTATTTCTTGGAACATCACAAAACATCTAAGGCTTCGCAGACTGGTATTGAAAGACATGCTGTGCTTAAGCCATAAGAATATACGACCGAAAAGAACATATAGGAAACCCTAGAATCTATACCGTAGTGAACTCGTTTTGTGGATCTACGTCCCAGCCACAGGGACTTTGGGCCATACATAACGGCCGTAAACATTCGCCAAAGACGACATATGCAGAGCTGAGAAATTGCGGATCGCTAACGGGCGTATTAATATGTAGAGTATGCCTTGAGGCCGAGGGTGTATGGGTTGGAGCCAGATACAATTCCTGGCTGATTATGCTAGGATCCTATGATAAATTTATGTTTTTAGAAAGTTGCGGACAATGCTCTATGCGCCCTTCTCGTAGTTGTCCGCCTTGCGCTGGTAGACATAAGCCGCTTATCGAATCCTTCAGCTGACACCCGGCGACTCGTTTCTACCTCCCTCCCGTACTGTTGGGGGTGCATCTGGGGGACCCTTATTACTCGCTTGTCACTAGCTCGTCAACCTTTCGGGTCATAGGTGCTCCATAAGCAACTATGACGAAGGATCTACAACACGCAGGTTGAGCGGCACGGGCTGGCATTGGACGCTTGTCCTATCGCACACATGATCCTCCACTCGCAACGTCGTAAAGTAGGATTCAATGCTATAAAATACTTTATCTCTAGGCTTCATGAAGATGAATAGAACTCTTCATACACGGACCGGTATCCATTGTGTTGAAAGACTTACGTGTTGCTACTCGAAGGGAATCAAGACTGAACGAGACAGTCGAGGAAGATTTGTCTATAAATACGCACGATTCTTCCCTCTGCTGACCCGAATCGCCATGTCGTAGTATCACTCACAAATCAGCTTGGAAGCATACCAACAAGACAACATCTCAAATCCCAGACCCAACAGTTCTTCTACTCTTCCAAAGAGCTTCTTTCGCCAGAATATTCAAAATGAAGGCTCCTATCATCACTTTCATGGCTTGTAGCTATTGTTGCCGTTTCTGCTATTAAGCCACCCGAGCTTGCGGCAAGCCTCGCTCACGGTAAGTCTACTAACGACCCCTGACGGCGAGGTTGGTGTTCCTTTTTGTGCAACCTGTAGATACTAACACGGAAACCGTCATCAGTCGATCCCACCAAGAGAGCCGCGACTGCGCTCGATATAGAGACTAGAGCCCATCTGAATCAATTCATGGAGCGCTTCGAATATGCGACTACCAAGCATGAAGGGCTGGAGAAACGTCAGTGGGAAGTCTGTCCCTACAATGAGTGCGTGGACAGATGCAACTTTGCTCCACCTTTCTGCTTCGGCGACTTTTGTGACTGGAATACCCTCGGCTGCATTGCCGGGTGTTGTGTCGCCTGCGGATGTTGAGGCTCTGGAAATAGGTTGAATAGCTTTCGAGTCGGGCCAGCCGATCAATGATGCTTCTCGGGTTCAAGGGCTTATTTCAGGAATATCGCTAGCTCTTTGAAACACGATGGAGGAGTGGACAGCCGGCCAAAAGGGTTTGATTATACTAGAATGTCCTAGATTTATATGTGGCTTGTGACTTCATTCTCCTCGGCATGGACCTTCGAGAATCATCTCATCCAATCCCGTGGAAAGAAACCGCCCTGCCACCACCAATAACCTCTTGGAAGCTAAACCACTTCAGGGACACTAGACCCCGCTTTGGCTACAATCCCCCAACAGCTTATTCCCGACTTCTCTTGCCGACTCCGCTATGTTAAAAAAGTAAATGCCGTCACAGTTATATATAAAGGATGACGACAACATACTTTGCTCCCCACAAGACTCCAATTTGTCTGGGCACATCGAGTCGGCGGGCATGTCACCGACATATTGAGTCGAAACATATCCTCACCGTTACTAGTCACGGTCCAATTATACGCATTACTCCATTCTGAAGATGACCGTTCCGATACCAAAAGTTCAACAAGCCGCGTTGATCGAAAACCCAGGCGAGAATGCTAGGATCCGGATCCGTCACGATATCCCGGTCGATGAGCCTGGCCCGCACGAGGTTCTAGTCAAGCTAACTTTCACTGGGCTCTGGTAAGTATGATGCTGTTCTGATTCTACCTTGGACGAGCACCCGGTTGATGGATAGGCCTTGCCATCTGACAAGATATCCCCGGAATTTAGCGGTTCCGAGGTTAGGGCGCTTCACGGATGGGGCCCGTACAAACCGATCGTCGGCCATGAGGGAGTGGGAACCGTTGTCAAGACCGGACCGGAGGCGGCAGAAACCATGATTGGTCAACGAGTCGGGATTAAATGGTTGTACAGCGCCTGTGGAGAATGTACGATTTGCCAAAGAGGTTTCGAGAACAATTGCCCGAAACAGGTCAACACCGGCCGTGGGGCCTCTGGAACCTTGCAGCAATACGCCGTGGCAGATGCCCGGTACGTGACGAGGATTCCTGATGGAGTTCCCAGCGAAGTCGCGGCGCCATTGCTCTGTGCTGGCCTCACTATGGCCGGTGCTGTTAAGAAACTGGGGGATGTGCCGGACAATGACTGGGTCGTGGTTTGTGGTTCTGGAGGTGGTCTCGGCCACCTCGGGGTCCAACTGGCGAGCAACAGCGGGCTTGGGCGCTTCCGAGTCATCGCCATTGATTCGGGGGAAACCAAGCGCGCCCTTAGTTTGAAATGTGGAGCTGAGCACTTTGTGGACTTTGCTAGCGAGGATGTTGAAGCGAGAGTGAAGGGGATTACGGGAGACGGAGCAGGAGCTATTCTCGTGGTCGCGGGTTCCGAAGCTGCGTTCGCTCTTGCCCCGAAATTGGTGAGCAATATGGGAGTCATTGTCGGCATTGGCCTCCCTCGAAACGATTTCACCATTCCTTTATCTGCAACTCTTTGTTCTGCCCGAGGTATTTCTCTCCTTCCTTTCGATCGAAGGCAACGAAGCTAACTTGTTCCGCAGCCCTTACTGTCACCGGGGTCGCGACAGGTACAGAGAAACAGATGGAGGAACTCCTGCAACAGGCTGCAAACGGGGACATAAAACCCTCAATCGAAATTCTAGAGTTTGATGAGGTGCCAAATATATTTGAAGGGCTGAAGAAAAATACTATAACGGGACGAGTAGTGGTTAAGATCCCTCAGTGAGGAAGTAAACAAAACGTCTGTCTTGGGACTTATAATCTTGTAATCTCTTTTCAAGTGCATCCACTGCGAGCTCGACGTGATTGCCACTAGAAATTGAGAAATTCAATCAACATGCAGCTGCTCAGGATTCACCCAATATTTCCTGTTCAAGTATTGGTGAATCGAAGAAATGTCAAACCTAGGGACATGGCGTGGAGCTTTTATTTGGTGGTGGGTTGGGCACGTCGACCGACTTCGACAGGTGGCGTGTCTCATTTAAAGGCCCATTGGGAACACGCCCAACCAGTAAACGAAATATAAGGTTATCTCATGAGGTATGTGCTTACTCACCCTGATAGATGACAGTACCATTGATCCTTCGGCTCCCCGACCCGGCAGCCCGGACTCAAGGATTTGGTGATGACGAAAGAGCAAAAAGAGAGCTCGTGCTGCCGCTTCTTTTTTTGTTTCGGTCAACATTTTCGCCTTCTACTACTACTTACTTCGGTGCTGAAAATAAACTGCCATCAGATTTCTGAGATTAGGTTTAGGCCGCTTAGCATAGTCTCATGCATCTCGGCGCCAGGGGGCATTCGTATGCCCATCGTTTTCAATGGGATACAATTCCTTTTCTTTTCTATCTCCCGTGCCTAGGGCCTCCTTCGGCCTTACAGGAGACAAGGCCGCCTTGGTCGAACCAGTGGGGAGCGAAGATACGATGCTATTTTCAGGTGCTGGAAGTCCGGGTAATGCCAGGTAGATAAGCGGACGACGAGACAGTGGTTTCATTTCCTGCCATCCACAGGATGCACGTGGGATAGGCCCAAAATAAGTCTCGCCTAGGAATCTGTCGCTTGTTTCTTCACGGGACGCGGAACTCGGGGCAGACTTTAGGCGTACAATAAAAAGCCAATATCATTCTCAGCTCGGACCAGATTTCCATCAAAACACCGGGACGGGGCCAAGAGAAGATTGAGGTGATTAGCAGATATATAGAGATCTATATCCGTAAGATTTGTTGCCTTTTACGGGTCTCGACAAATAGCCGAAATATCTTGGCGGGGTCTAGACGGCAGCTACCTCAAGGTTTATCCTAAACAATGGGACGGTTATTTAGAGACACGGGAAAGCCAATGCAGAGCGAAGCCGGGTATAATCTAATGATGCTAATAATATATACAAGAGTCCAGTTTCCCCATTTGGCACCATGTCATGGAGGATTACGCCTCCATTTAAAGGGAGGGGGTCACCTTTTCGTTTTGCTAGAATCTACATCGTTGAAACCCTGTTTTTTTGCTACCGTTCCCTGAAACAACATCTCGACATTCTTTACTGTCCGAGCTGTTGCGCGGCACAGCATCTTTTGTTAGTTCGGATTAGCCTCCTCCAGCCTTCATTCATCCACCAAGCTGCCCAGACAAAATCGCACCTGAGAGCCTCGAAGAACACGGGCGTCGCCCAGTAGCTCCATCAATGACCTCTCCGCGCAAGCTCCTTCTCTCCCTAGGCCTCGTCCTCATCCCTGTTATTGCGCAGGACGTGACCGTTACCGTCACCCAAAATGTCTACTTTACGGCTACCGAAATCACGACCACCTCTGTTCCAGTGTCAAGAACACAATACGTCAGAACAGTAGAGACGGTAACAGTGACTGAAGGGGGTGGTGGTGGTGGTGGGCTCGTATCAACCGAGACAGTGACCGTGACTGTTGAGGGAGGCGGCGGTCTCGTTTCCACAACCACCGAAACAGTGACTGTGACCGAGAAGGGACCCGCGTCCACGAAAACAGTTACCGAAACCGAGACCGAGACCGAGACCGAGACCGAGACTGAAGTAGAGACAGTATACGACGTCGAGACTGAGAAAGTTACTGTCACTGTTACTGTTGGAGGGGATGGCCGAGGCATCACCGTTGGTCGTGCCCAGCCTACAGAGGCTTGAATTCCTGGGGTCCGACAAGCCGGCCGCAACACCAGAACTCGGTAGGATGGGACGAGTAACCGTGACCTGCTAGACGACCGGTCCGCTTCGCTACGATATATTCTCTGTTGGTTGAACAGCGGTCCTGGAGAATGCCGCATGTGTCAGGTAGCATTATACATTGAATCAATAACTGTAATTCTATAAAATTTATCTTCTTGTTAACTTTGGTCCTTCTTTCAACGCACGGTGGAGTGCCATGTAGAAATGACCTACCTACTAAACAGCCTAGGCCGCAACTTGAGTCAGATTGGGATAACAAGATCCCCTTGTAAACGACAAGTCCGCATATGCCGGTCTATGGCATTAACACCACATAAAATCCGAGAAGCGACCAAGGGCTGCGGTTTCATCACCATCAAAGAGGCCGTGGACCACGTCCCATCCTTCGCGCAGCTGGGCTATGGACAACCATTTCTGCCTCTTACTCTCAATTTCCTTGAAGTCTTCACTATCCTCAGGCGGGAGTAACCCACAAAGCCTCAGAAGCTCGATGGGCGGGACTGTCCTTTTGTTATTCTTCACGACGTATCTTGCAACTGCCGATGCGAAGAGCCCTTTTATCGGCTGTTGTGGCTCACACCTTTTCTTCCGCAGAGTGCAGCGAGGTTGAAGGATATACTCCTTGTGGGCGTAACGATCGCGCTCGATGAAGTGAGTGACAATGTAAATCCATTTTTCATCCCAAGCAAGGACGCGAGTCCAAAGCTCATAGGGTTCGTACGGTTTTATCTCCCTGCGCCAAACGCACTGGGCGCCGCCAAGGATTATGATCATGTTTTGAGGCCCTGGGAAAGGGTTGAATTGTTTCCCGAACAGCACGAGGGCGAGATTGCTGCGCGACATGTCGAGGTCAGTGAAGTAGGTCGAATTAGACTTGTGGAGGTTGTAGTCGCATTCGAGCATCGGGGCGCGGGTGGCGCTGACGGCGGGCAGAAAGAGACATCGCGGGCCGAGATATTTGGCCGGCGCGGGATCAGTGATGCGGCGGATGATTGTGCGAAACGTCCTGACCTTTTGAACGTATTATTTGTTAGGTTGATGAACGCCCAAGATGATGCCAGCTGCGGGGAAAGTGAAATCGGCGGACGCTTGGATTCTACGTACATGCCACATGAACGGTAGGTTTTTAAGATTGAGAAGCAGGGAGAGAATTAATAGCGTTCTCAAGGTCACAAGAAAGAGCGCATTCTCGACGACGAGGGCAGTCCATGCCCATGCCCCAAGGGTGAGTGCTGACAGGACCGAGCTCATTTTGATGATGTGACTTGAGGGTTTGTTGAAGAGATGAAGAAAAATCTAAATGCAAGCAAGAAGAGGACTGAGAATTTATCCATACTCAGCTCCTCGTTGATTGATTCTTAACGAATGAAGTAGGTATTGTCTGTTTTGAGGTGAGCAAGGATTGATCTAAGCCGCAACGAAGGATCAGGAGGAAGCGAGGAGGCGGCCACTCTCTTGGTCCATTTGTGGAAGAAGAGCACTGGTTGTCGTCTTTGCTTACTCCTTTTGTTACTCAGCATATTGACAAATAATTACGTCCTATATTAGTAGATTTATACATCAATTTTGCCATGAAGCCGTGCCTGCTTTTCAACATTTCCTGGGCCAAATCTCAGACAGCGCGTCTTGGCTGGCCTTCTGGTATATGCCTTATTGCCCCTGGTAATACCGATCCGCGCATTTTATAGACAGGGAAGCTTGTAGCTCAGCTCCCGGAATTAAATGGATTCGTTGCCAGGGCCAAACTGAGTGTGAATTTTCCCCCATCTGCTTTCTTCGCTGGTGATGGTGGTTATTAAGGCTGGCATTGACGTTCTCCAAACCCACCATCATCCCGAAGCCTGCTCTTTGCACCCCGAAGTAGGCACAGACATGTCTGCCAGTGGCTGAACCTCCCTCAAATGGCCAGCAGATTGGAAAGCCAACGACATCAGATAAATCCGCACCGACCTTCTCATGTGCCGGGTATTAATACCAATTAATCAGATCGAAATTAGACACACATCAAATCCTGAGCTATCCATTGAAGAAGACATCCATCACAGAAGACTCGGGAGTCAGGAAGTAAGGACAGCGGCGACATCCTCCATTTAAACTGTCCGTGACAGCCAAGCCTCATGGACGTTGGTCATATCATATTGATGGAGACCTAAGAGTGTTCGAACCGAAGTGTGGCACCCTCTCTTCTTCCATGAATTTGAATCGCTAACTTTGAATAGGGTGTGATTCCCCCTAGTTGGCTGCGCTGGGATCGTCACGAGTCACGACACGATTGGCGAGGCAGGAGCAAAAAGAATAAAAAGGGGAAGCACGCTCTTTTGAGAAGGCGCCGGCTTTTCCGTGACCGCGAAATGAGATTTTCTGTGTTATACCTTATAAGATTCTTGATTATACCTACACTACGCTTCCCCGCTGGTCGTGATCGTCTACTCATTCCTCTAGGTAATATTGCAAGTTTGATCGTGCACTACACCCTGGTCATAAACAATGTAGATGCGATGGTTTATAGGTTCAGATGATGCCCGGACTATATCAACACAATTAAGACGACCTGTCATTATCGGTTTCTACTTTAACTTCGTTTTTGATGGCATTAATTGGTGCGCCTTATTCATAGAATGTGGGGAAGCAGTTATGAATAGATTAGGACGATAGATCTGCCGACTTGGCCTTCGCCAAGAACTGGATAATGACAAGTAGGATGTGGAGGAAGACAAACAACACACCGAAATGGCAAGACAACCTCGGCAGCGACTAAGCACAGCCAGTCCATGATATAGCCACTAGATTATTATCTCATCTGTGTTAACCACATGTTCCTTGCTACCCTATTAACTAGGTTCGGCAGTTGTATGATCGTGGGTCTATATATATCTGGTCGGCGAGCCCCTTGGCAACTCCAGGTTATAGTTTCCTCCACAGCCAAGTTTGTCGCACACGATCCGCCAAGATGGCCAAGATGAAGGAACTACTTTTGACCACTGCCTCTCTGGCATGGACCGTATCCGCCTACACCGACATTCGACACCAACGGTTTATGGTCAAGAATATTGATCCCATCATCTTCCCCGGGGAATATGTGTCACATATGCATTCCTTCTTTGGTTCTGATGCAGTCACCAAAGACATGGCTACTACAGAAGAGTTGCAGAAGGGGTGTCCGTCAGGCGAGAACCCCAATGACTTGTCTGTCTACTGTATGTTCCCCTCATCGTTCCTCTGGCGTGAGCACTCAACTTTTCCCGGATGGCAACTGAACATAGTTTACCCAAGGGATCCCAACTCTCTATTATGTCAAGGGAGACGAGTTCGTCGAAGTCAACCCCATGATGTTTAGTACCTATTACGAAAACATCGACAAGGCAGAGATTCCCTTCCCTAAGGACTTTTTCGCCATAGCTGGAAATGCCACCGCCAAAAGCCAGTCCGACATCGACGAAAACATAAATGGCCTCACTTGGTGGTGCGAAAATGGTCCCGAAGACCGGACGAAGAGACCTCGGGCCACTTTCCCCCAAGTCACCTGCTCGACACACATCCAGGCCATTCTCCGATTCCCAGACTGCGTGAATCCCAGCGATATCACCGAGTACGGCTACGCTGCAGCGTCCGGCGGAAATTGCCCTGCTCCTATGAAACGAATGCCTCAGCTTCGCTTCTCGATCCGATACGATGTTCGAAGCCTCATCCCACAAGGATGGAATGGACCACCACCTTTAAAGCTAGCCTGTGGGGAGGTAAGCAATAATTCATGCAACGTTACAGATTTAAAATTCTCATACGACGGTATCCGGTTGCTAACGAACCATTTACAATTAACACAGGTCGGAGAGGGCTACTGCCTTCATGGAGACTTCATCAATGGGTGGTTCGATGATGCAGCACAGAATTTGATGAAGGCAAAAGACCGCCGGCAATGGATGAGAATAGATGGGGCAAAGGGACAGGGAAAGGCAGGAAGCCAGTGTAAGGCGAAAGATGCGGATCCTGAGAATGGGACAAGCGATTACAAAAAAAGTTTGGACATGATGGGGAAAATGCCTGTAAGCCAGGATTGAATAACATTTGAGGGTATGTAGGTTCCAATGTGTCCAGTAGCTGAACTGCAAGGCGTATCGAATCCAGACTATGTCCAGAGAAGAGGGAGTTTTTCACATGAAGGTGAAAAGAAGATCAATTTCAAATTATGGTTAATCACAACCTTGACTTATCGCTTCATCGTTTCTAATATCTTAGGACACCTCCTTTACGGCGTTCCCTAGGATGTCACCGTTACCGTCCCCTCCATTGACTTCCAAAGCAGTCGTCTGCTTCACCAAGCCCCATCCGTCCCTCAGTCCATCGAGCCATGTCGATATGGGCACGACGTCTCCTCCGACACGCCGTCCATCTTCAATGTGACCACCAACACGCACATTCCCCAACAAAGGCCCAAGGTAACTGTCTCTGTCCCACTTAGGAAGATACAACCAGTCGTGAGTCTTGTTACACACTGTCCCCTCTGCTGGTTGAGGCCCTAGCTTGTCCTCCTTCAGAAGCTGCAGACATTCGTTACAGAATCCTTTGTCGAAACAATACCTGCAAAGGTTTATCGGCATCTCAAAGTCCCACTTCCTGTTGCATGGACCATCGCACTGGAACCAAAATGTCGAGAATGCTTTTAGCTTCGAAAACTGGGCTAGCTTCGACTGTATTCCTTGGCAAGCAGCCTTGAGCTTTGTTTCCTCCTCACCAGTGTCCGTAGAATTGGAAACCCTCTTTTCTACTTCCTTGGAAATAAACTCGAACTGCTCGTCCAATGTAGTTAACGATGGATCGTTGCCGAGGGCGACAAGCAGTTCTCGGCTGAGACTCTGCTCTGGGTCAGTCTCGAAGTCTAGCACCCAGCTCATGACCGTTGTCCCGCCTGGCGAAGGTAAGAGGAGGGAAAATGCAGAGAGGGCATTAAGTAGGTCTCCGCGTCTCATCAAGGTACTTGCGAGATTGTAGTAGCCTTCCCAGTCGTTTTCATCAGCGTCATCCGAAAGCATCTCAAAGGCAGATTCGATGATGGCCTGCGCAAGGGCCTTAGAATCAGAGTCATTGCCGATGATGGAGTAATAAGATATGAGGTAGGATTTTGATGTGGTCAAGTCATGCTGTCTCTCGGCCTTGACGAGAGATTTGAGTTTCTCAAGGTGCCCTTGCTGATTCGCAGGGTCTTGTGAGGTTCTCGCTTGCTCAAAATAATGTGAGCTGAGCAACGTGCTGGCTAGTTGAAGATGCCATGCATTGTACCCGGTATCGAAGTCGAGACACTTGTGCCAGCAATCAAGGGCAGCCGCTATGGACGAGGCGGCTTCGGCTTCGACGTTGTAGTGGTAGACGGCAATGCCCTTGTAAAGTTGCGTCACGGTCAAAAAGTATAAATTGTTTTCCTTTTCGGCTTTGCGTATCGTATCATCGATCGCCGAGAGAAGATGTGTGAAGAGTTCAGAGTTTCGGGAAGCGACCGAAATGAATTTGCCAACTGTAGCGCTGGTATTCCTCGACATCAATACCTCAATAACTTGGCTGAACCGACTTGCCTTTCCCGGCATCGTCTGGCGCGTTGAGAGGTCGAGCAACAACTCCGTCGCCGCCGGTTCGTCATCATTTTGGAGCAGCGCCAGGAGAAGCTCCGAAAGTACAACGTGGTCCTCAGGTGCCAGGGCAAGCGCTTTCCGCATGTACTCAATGGCTCGCTTCGGCTGCTGGAGTTCGCTGTACCACTTTGCCAGCTGAATGTAGTTCCTGCCGAGTCTCGCATCGTCCTTGGGATCCTCGCCCTCGAGAATCTGAACCGCCTTGTCCACTTCTTGACAGGCCTCGAGGAACTTCCCGTCCTTTGCCAGAGCGTTTGCTAAGCCTTCGAGGCATGATGTTGCGCTTGGGTTACCACGGTCAATTGCCCTCCTGAATTTCTCGATCGCCTCAGCCACTTCATCCAGTTCGTAGTGAGTCTGCGCGAGGCGTTCGTCCCAGAAAGAGTCTGGCTCCGTGACACCAAGTATTTCTCGACACCAACTCGCCACCTCATCAACGGTACCAGGGTCCTTCTGTTGGGAACTCTTGGCGCTGCCCGCGTCGCTACCATCATCCCTAGTTTCCTGGGAATCACTTTCCTTGGGAGGCTCCTAATAATGTTGTTAGTGCTTCTAGTTCCAGCTCCTGAACGCGAAGGGATAGATGAGAGAGAGAGAGAGAGAGAGAGAGAGAATTGTATACCATTGCCAAATAGTCCCGAAGCCACAGGAATGCCTGCTTGACTTCCCATTCCCTATCTTGGAGCCAGTGCTGAGCGACTGTTTTCATGACCTTGATCAACAAAGCATGATACGGGTTGCTATTGGAGGCAACTTCTTGTAGCCATTCACGATCTAGTCTTCCAAGATGGCGAACGACGGATGGCTCCTTGAGCCACCCAAGGAATATGTCCAGTTCGTCAGGGGCACGGTACCAAATCAGATCATGGCAGCTATCCCAGTGGCTTTCAATCACTTCGCCGGACACAAAGAGCGAGAAGAGACCGTCGCCGATTTCTCTCTTCTCCAGAGGAGTAAGGGCGTCGAGGTCGGTGGCCTTGTCCAACGCTTCCAGGTGTTGGGGAAGGTAATTGAGTAGGTAACTCCCCAAAGCTTGTGTTTTGGGGTTTGGTGGCTCAGCCAGAAGATCAAACGTACGTCGTACAATCGTGAGGTGCGCGTCAAACTCGTTTGTTTGGATGCTTCCCTTGACATTTTTGTGCTCCTCGAGTTCTTGAAATCCAAAATTATCCTGGGCCGCCTTCTGCATGAAGCTCCATAGGAAGGACTGCACGCTTGACATGTCCGCCTTGGTGATTGTGATCGTGGCGCTAAACTTGGGTGAGTCGTCTACGTTTCGCGGTTCGGTCCTCTCTTTCTTAAGCAAGTCTTCCATGCCATCAACGATACTCACAAAACCGTTGCCGTATACTTCGAAGATGCTCGCGTATTTCCCCTTCAGCTTTTTTTCCAGCTGGAGCATAGATCGAGTTTTGAATCGCAGAAACTAAATTGAAACGCATCAGACCAGGACAACTAAAGCTATGGTTGACAAAGGGCACCCGGGTCGATCTCACCAAAGCCGCATTGAGTTGCTCGATATTGAAGTAGACGGAGCCAAATATTACCCATATCAGCAGCTCGTTTAATTCATTAATTTCATCTGGCCGCAGCGTGTCTTCCAGTTTCTTGATGGCGATTTGGGAAATAGCCTTTTCATCCTTGTTCGATTCCTCAAGAATCGTATTGACCTCGGATTCCAGCCCATCGGCCCTGACAACAGCCTTGATTTTCTCCAGGGCACTCCTCACTTTGTAGTAGTTTCCTCCCAGTTCGGTAGACAGCGTCTCTCGAATTTTGTCTCGTATTCTGGCCGAGTCCTCATCATCATCTTGGAGAATATCGTCGGTCTTGAGTTCTTTGTCAATGTAAAGGCGGAGATCGCCGTCGTTATGTTTCTCAACGTCGATCTTGGAGAAAACCAGATCCTCACCCATCGTCTCAAGAGTGCTAGGTCTTGCGGATAAGAGGACTCGGACAGGAGATTGGGCAGAGCCGAG
Source organism: Scedosporium minutisporum (assembly GCA_034774675.1). Taxonomy (NCBI): domain Eukaryota; kingdom Fungi; phylum Ascomycota; class Sordariomycetes; order Microascales; family Microascaceae; genus Scedosporium; species Scedosporium minutisporum. Next base: position 35,770 of record SJVG01000056.1, read on the forward strand.
GGTTTCCAACACAGCAAAAAACTGCTCTCTACTTTCCTTGTACAATTCGGGTAGAGACGCTATGCCGTCAATAACCAAGTAATGTGCCACCCTTCCCTTCGGGGCACCAATGCCAAAGAAATCCCAGAGCTCTTGGCAAGAGGCATCCCTCATGAACTTCTTGATATCATCTTTGGCATCGCAGCTCTGCGATATTCTTTTGGCGTAGGCGGAGTCCGCCTCAGCGAACTGCATGGCTATGCATTTCAGAGCGGTCTCTATCGGCCGTTTGGTAGTGTCGTTCTTTTCGATGCTGCTGGGGAAAAAGTAGCTGGCAACCAAGGTTCGGGGCGACTGCCTGTTAGGGGCCTTGTATATGGCTCTCAAGTGGTGAACAACGGAAGACACGACGAAGGATTTTCCAGTATTAGAGTCTCCGGTCAAGAGAAAGAGCGCATTGGCTTCGGTGTCATCCCTTTCGGCCCATTTGTGAAAGTCCGGGTGCTTCTCGCGATCCTCAAACCAAGTTGCCGTGTCTGCAACGCAATCACGCCAGAGGTTGTCGCAGATGGTCTTAGAACCCTTAATGACGCTGTCGTCAAGGTCAACCTTGTCCTTGATGTTTTGAAGATGGTTTCGCCTCGTCTCGTCAGACTTGCGTTTGTCGTCTGCGTCTTTCAGGTGGGCGACGTAGACGGCAATTTCGTCGATGCGCAAGCCGGTTTCCGATGCTTTGCCTAGGATAGTCGTAAGACTGCTATTAGTTTCGAGCACGACCTTGAGAGTCTGCGTTGCTTGAATCGAGGTGTGGGCCGCCGTGAGGCTTTTGAAATTCTCAATCTCGTCCCTGACGCCGGAGTCCTTGTCCAAAAGAACTAAGCCGACCGCCACCTTGAATTTTTTCCACCGGCCGGAATCTCGCAACTTTATAGATAGTGAACAAATGTCGACGAAGCTTATCATGAGCTTGTGAATAGCTTGCTTCAACTCGGGTTCAATTTCGTTAAACTGTTCGATTCGTTCATAAATTCTGAACATGCTGAGACCCGGACCGAGAGTTTCAAACAGGCCATCCACTGCCTGGTGGAATGATTGGAGCTTCTCCGGAATGTCCAGGAGCAATGAGAGCGCGTTGAAACAGAGGCTCGACGGAGGAAACACCTATAGGCCGTCTCAGTAAGAATATACGCTGTCAATTGTAACAACAAGTGAAGCAGGTTCACCCACCATATCAGCACCCTGCGCGGCCACGCCGCCGAGGAGTTTCAAGCAGCGAATGATATCGATGCCAAATTCCTTGGCCTTTTCAGTACGCGACGACGTGTCGAACAAAGAATTGGCCATCACTGGCTGCTGGCGCTTCTCGATCACGCCCACACAGTCGTCCAACGTCTTGGGCGGTTTCAAATCGAGCGACAGGCCGGTACGATCAGCGAACCTCGCCGAAGCATCCTGCCACATGCTCTTCATCGTGAGGTCTTGAGCCTTGTAGGCCCCATCTTCCGCATCCATGGCGTCCTTCTCGGGGATATCGGGATATCTCACGTCACGAGAAAATTTTGAATCAGTCGCGACCGCGATGAGGTTGCTGCGACGCGCCCTGAAGTTCGTTCGGGGGTATGCGCGACACTACTGCGAAGTACTGCGCAATGCTGGCGCTGTTGGAACCAAAATCGAAAATTCACTGAACTTCCCATTCACGAAGATCGTCGCTCAACTAAATCAAGAGAAAGCCGTTGAGGCTGCTCGGTTTTCTTCCTCGCGCCTCGTCGATCCCCTGCTCTAATAAATACGAAGTCCCTTAATACTACTTCTTCGAGACCCTGCCCCTGCCCCTGCCCCCTTCCCCTCACTCAGACTCTCATCCTCACACGCTCACAGTGGCTCAGCATCGTTCCACGCTGGCAGTCTGATCCCTCGTGCACAGGGGGTATAGACCAATGGACGGTCAAGTGCATGCTGACGTGAGATTCAGCTCCGCCACGGACCAATCAGCCTGATGGGGGGAAATTGCTTGGCGATCCTGGCTGCTTGTTAGGTCTTCATGCATCCGAATTTCCAGGGCCGTTGTCGTCAGGTGTCAGCCAAATCAATGAGCTTATGTTGGCGGCTGGGGACGCCGAGAAATTCCGAGGCAGGGACAGGACATGCGCAAGTCCAGAGAAGATGAACATTCTGGATTGACGTTGCTCAAGTTACAGGACGGAAGTGGAAATAGTTGAGAGCGAGGCAGGACCTTGTGCGAGTAAGGCAGGGGATACAAGGACTCGAAGGGATTGGCCAATTCGTGAGAGCCTAGACATCGACCTCCGAGCCTGGCTCCACAAGAAGGATTCGTATCTCAGAATTGGGTTCTTGAACAGCGAACTACCAGAGACGCAAATTAAACAGCCTTCAACCAGCCACTTGACTCCAATCCAACTTGGGAGAAGGAATTAGACACTGACAAGATTGAAAGCGGAGAGGTTAAAGACATTTTGAGCTTTGCTCACACCGACAACCTACAAATCGGACAGACACTTGGAAACGTTACTGAGGGAGCGAGAAATGACAGACCTCACCTGCCTACATTTTCTCGTCCATCGACAAGGCGCCTCAGCGCACCGCAACACCAGTGGCACTAGGGTAGAAGATCCAAAGCGGAATAGGAGACAACGCACAAAACCGAGGGCTATCCAGTCACTACACCAGATAAGGTGCACGGCGCAGGACGTGTTGTGATGATATATTCTATAATGCTTATATACCCTAGCTACTAGGAGTTTAGCGAGAGGTTTATTATGATTTTCCTAGAGTTCTCTGCCCCAGGACCCAAAAATCCCGATGTATACGACACAGCTGCACTAGAGTCTGATCCAGCAAGCCGCAAAGTGGCGAGGAGTCTGCGATGCTGAGCAAGTAGTCTTTGCTGCAAACGCTTTTAACGATAGAGTTCTTGATGGCATCAATAATCGCGATTTGCATCGGCGTCCGCGGCGACACGTTCCTCCACCTCGAAGATCTCAATAGCCCGGAAGTTGAACTTTCAGTGCATAGACTCTATCCACAGCCTGAACGACTGTCACCGGGGGACTTGATTCTAGAACTTCCTTAACTTCATCAACAATTGTTAATTACTCTTCTTTTAAATTAACGTGGGAAAAAAAAAAAAAAAGAAATCCTAATTGAGGGTAATTTTATCATTCTTGTTTAAATGTAATTTCCTCCTTTGAAGAACGGGGGGGCTAGTTAAGAAGGATGGAGGAGGCAAAAAAGAATTCGATAGCAGCAGGGTTCGAACCTGCGAGACCGAAGTCATAAGATATTGTTGAGTTCAAATCTTACCCATTAACCACTCTGGCATGCTACCTTGTCCTCAGTGTTGGAAAATTCACTAATATTCTACTTCGTGCGATATACTGTGTCTCTGTGCTGACTAAGTGCGCGGTGAGATGGAAAGGCATGAGTAGGCCTAGGCATGGGCGAGTCAAGAAAATAAATCGTGAACACTCCGGATTGGCATTGGCTCGAGTTTACATTATGATTGAATGTAGGATGGGAGTAGGGGAAATTGAGAGCAAGATAGGATCTTGCGTGAGTTGAGGCAAACGAGTAATAATTATACAGCTCTTGAAGGGATGGTCCACTATCTTTTCGCATATGTGCATCCTGGATGGTAAACATGTTCAGGATGGTCCAATCTTGACCGATAATAATAACAATAATATTCTTAATTCAGTCCTCCATGGACTGGATTTTCTTACTGTACCAAGCCTGCGAAAGGAGTTAGTCAATAGAGTAATGTCCCTATGCCAATGAAGAAAACGTACACTTTCATAACCTGCACCCACTGACCTAGGGCCAAGCTGTTTCAAAAGCCACGGCGTGTCGACCCTCTTTGCGCACGCCTTTGCCTGTTCGTCGCTAATCTTTCCGTTAAGGATTATATTGCGCGGAAGAGACGGTTCAAGGACTGCCGGCCGCCCAATGCCCACGATATCGCATGCCCCCTCTGTGACAGCAGCCTCCATGCCCTTGCGGGTACGGAAACCACCTGTAACCATGAGGACGGTGTCGGGGAGGCTCTTCCTTATCTCTCTGGCAAAGTCCAAGAAGAAAGATTCTCGGGCCGCTGTCCTTTTGGATACCTGTGCATTCTGTCCTTCCCCGCGTCCTATCATCATCTGGGAACTCGTCAGTAAATGCATACATTTGGTATCTTGGCCTGCAAATAGAGATGCCCTGTCTGTACCATGGGATTTTCATATGAGCCGCCACTAATTTCCAAAAAATCCAGCCCAGCACCTGCGATGGTGGTAACCTGCTCGATGCAGTCGGCTAACTCGGTATGTGACTGCGGCTTGTCGGGTTGTTGATCTGCTGAGTTAAGCTTTAGGCCGAGGCAGAACGTTTGCGGCACCACCGCACGAATCGCTTGGATGATGTCAACCACAATCTTTGTCCTCGCTTTCGGAGATCCGCCATACGCGTCATCTCTCAAATTTGTCTTGGCTGACAGGAATTGGGCTAGGAGGTATCCATGTGCGGCGTGTATTTCGACCCCGTCAAATCCTGCGGCTGCGGCCACGCGTGCCGAATTGGCGAAGCGCTGTACCACATCTTCAATGTCCGATATCGACATCTCCCGCGGTGTACCAAACATTAACTTGGTCACGGCCTTGGAGAGCAGGCCTGGTCCGAAATCTAGGGGCACGGCACTTGGGGCAATAGTTTTGTCCATGAAGCCTCGCTTCCCAGCTCCCAGGGGGCTCTGTCGCCCGGGATGGTTAAGCTGCATGATTGCGGGCGTGCCATTGTGACGGATTGTTTCCGCAAGACTCTTGTATGCCGCCAGCACCTGCTCCTCTTGGGATAATGCCGGGTCTATTGATAGGTCGTCCATTGCACCCAAATATCTCATGTTTATTTGGACGTGGCCCGTGAGGATCATTCCCCATCCCCCATCGGCCCAAGCACCATAGCTACGGGAAAACTGAGCTGGTCTCGGGAGCTTATGAGAATCAGCCATTTGCTCCGTCATGGCTGCCTTGGCCAGTCGATTGGGCAAAACGAGGCCGCATGGTAGCTTAATAGGCTGGCTGAGCGGAGAGGCCATGATGAGGTTGAACCGAGGAAGATGATGTTGGTATATTAATGTCGGGATATTTCGTGCTATGTGGTATTTATTTATTTCTGTGGGGTGTCGATGCTGTGAAAGGAGAGTTGAAGTCGTTTGCCAAGGGGCACAAGAGGCGCGATGCTGGGTTTTTGATATGTTTGAGCGGGAACGGAGTCAAGTGAACGGACACGGACACACGCTCATGGTGGTTTGGGAATCGGCCTTTTGGTTCTCCCGCCCCGACCTTGGCCAGCCAATTTTTGTTTCTCCACACGGAAGAGTTTCCACCAACGGACCGACGTGGTTGAGTGTCGATGATGGGACGGGAATATCCATAGTAGATTCTTTTATACTATTTTGAACGGATTTATAATGCTAACAAATACTGAAGCTTACAATTGGCTCCGGTTCCGATGCATCGCTCTCCTATCAGGAGAGGAATTTGTCATCCCAATAAATTGTAAGACCATCCAGACTGGACAGCAATATCGCTCCTTAGGGGGCGAATGCTCGAGCGCAGGTCGAAAGGCCAGTCACCCGAGTCTATGACTTCAATTCCGTCTTTCTTTCGCAGGCGGATTTGCTAAGGTTGTAGCATCCTGAACTAGGGGTGGCTTAGGGAACTTCATGCCTCTTCACTCTGCTTCACTGAAAATGCTACAAGAGTGTCAATAACAATGTTCCTTGCAAATCGATTGAATGAATACATAGACGTGGCATGATATGGCCGCAAGAGTTTTTATTCGTCTTGTACTGCCTATTAGGTTTACAAAAAAGTAGCGTGGTCATCACAGAAAACCTCATTTTCCATTAGCAGCGGATACTCCCTTGTCCCGAGCCTTTTGCACTTCGAGGAGGTGTAACAATGGACCCTTGGGTGCATCTTCTCGATCAACCATTAGTTCAATCATCCTCAGCCCCTTTCCATCTTTGACCCGGTCGTCATTCATGATCTCGCCCAGCTCCGCCCAGGTTGTAGCTCGACCAGTATACGTGTCTTTGGGAGCTCCGAAGAAATTTGGTGCCTCCAGGTATCGCCAGGGAGTGACACCATTGTACTTCTGGTTTCGGCCATGAATGCACCTTTCGATGGTGTACCCATCGTTGTTCAGGACAACGACAACAACATTTAGGTTGTGGTGAACGATGGTCGCCAACTCTTGGGCTGTCATTTGAAAGCTCCCGTCTCCGATGAAGAGGATCGTGCGCGCGTTCTCGATGCCAAAGTAGTTGGATGATTCACTTAGCTCTCGTTGAGCAAGCGCGGCTCCCTGCGCGCCTGGAAGCATGTATCCAATGGAGAGCCATGTCACCGGCGTGAAAAGCCGAGTGTGTTTCGGCAAAGGCATCTCTCGAACGCCGTAACCAGCGGTGCCAGTCTCGCCAAGAACAATGTCGCCGGGGCGTACAAAATTGGCTAGAATGCGCCATAGCTTGTCTTGAGAGAGTGGTTGGCCACCGGCGACATCTGAAAAGGAAACCTTGTATTCGCGAGGTAGGTTGGAATAGGGACCCACAGGCTGCAATTTGGATACGTCGAGGTCCTCAATGAGCCGAGTCAAGATCTGTTTGGCTGGAATGTCTCGGTAGAGATCGTTCCCAAGATCCACCTGGGTGTCGGTGAAGGAGATAGTAACTTCTGCTCTTGGGATGCTGGTGTATGCAAAGGTGTTCGTGGAGCTGAAGTGAGGACCAAGACACAATATCAAGTCGGCCTCTTTTACGAAGGCTTGAACTGCAGGGTCGTCAAATCTTCCCTGGTAGATTCCGTGGAAATTGGGCACGGTTTCATCCAGCAGGCCCTTTCCAAATGCTGACGCCCAGGTAGGCCAGTTTGTAGCTTCCACGAGTTTCTGCGCAATGTCAACAACCCCCATGGGTCTAATTTCACCGTCGACAAGGATGATGGGCTGTTTCGCAAGGTAAATTCTGCTGAGGATTTTGACAAGCACACTGTCGATTTCCGGATTCAGGCTGATCTCGTGCACGTCCTCGATTGGTAGTTCCAGCCTCTTTTCATCAACCGGTGCTGACACGAGGTCCACGGGAAATTCAAGATAGACTGGGCGGCTATGACGAAGGCATTGTCTCAAAACGTCATCGATCTGCTGGGGGCTTGAGCGGGGGTCCCAGAGACGAGTCTGCGCGACCGTTACATGGGCGTGCATTTGGGCGAAACGCTTGTACTCTCCATCGTTGAACGTATGGTGGATGAGGAGTCGTGAGTCATGAGATTCCCTGGCGGGTATGCCGACAATGTGTACCACGGGAGCTCGTTCGGTGTATGCCCCGGCGATGGCATTTATCGCGGAGAGTTCACCAACGCCGAAGGTTGTGACGAGAGCACCGAGTCCTTTGATTCGCGAATAGCCGTCGGCGGCGTACGCAGCGTTGAGCTCATTTGCGTTGCCCACCCATAGCAAGCCGGAGGGTTCGACATAGTCCAGTAAAGTGAGGTTGTAATCCCCTGGCACGCCGTGGATAGACCCGACGCCTAGTTGTCCGAGACGACGAAAAAGGTACTCTGCAAGTGGTATGGTCGAAGTCATGATTGATGATGGGATGCGTGTGCGTGTGTGAGTATGTGTGAGTCCGTGGGTGTATGTGTGTGTAAGTATTGTGCATGTATATGTATATGTTTGTGTGTGTGCTTTGTCCAACATCACGATTCCAAACGGCCGCAACCGCGTCTCTTTATATACGGCGCTTAGTATCGGTTCCGTGGCGGGTGCCGAGGCATCAAGGTTAGAATCGGTGTTAAGGTCATGTTGGTGACACGGGGATGTGCGGGGTCTCTCCGATTGCGCCGATGACTGGAAAGCACCGGAGCCCGGTAACGCTCAGACCCTACCTTAACTCATTCATACCTGTTTCGACTTGCCATATTGGTCCATGGCAATGCTCGAATCCTGGCTAGCTATGATTTTGTCGCCTCTCTTAGGGGTTGGCCCACGCCCGTTGTCCTGTGGGTTACATGCAATGCAACGACTTAGGCTCAGGATGACTAGGTTAGCATCTACATTTAAGGAATAACACTTGTACAAAGTATTTTAAGGAGAGAAATGGATAGTGATGAACGAGATCTGTACCACCCTCCTTCTCCTGTACACTTCATATCAATAGTATCCGAATTAGACTTTCAACAACAAGCAAAGTAGTAATTTAATACTGTCCATGACCACTTCGCCCCAGATCCGATGGCATGCTCCCTGCGCAAAAAGGGCCTGTCCGACTGTCTATGATTGCCAAGAGATGGTGTCATCGACTTTGACAACTGCATCAGCTACTCAATATATAATTAGCTGGTTTGAGGTCTCTCATTATTTAGAGCACCAGCAGAATGCGGAGCCCGCCTTCGCATCGTACTCATTGACGTCACTTGCCAATGCCAGTGCAGTTTTTAAAACTACACCCACCACTTGCTCCATATTGGCACTAGAGCGCCACCCGTTCATCAAGAAATTATTGGTTCGGTGGTGTAGTTGGTTATCACGCTTGTCTAACATCCACAAGGTGCTGGACACAAGAGGTCCCCGGATCGAGCCCGGGCCGAATCATTAAGTTTTCTTTTTTCTTTCTTTTTCTCCCCTACTTTTCTGGCCTATTTTTTATTCCCCCTTTTCCGTAACCCTTTCTTTTTCTTTTCTTGTAATTTATCATTTAATTAATTTTACGTTCCATGGGCTAGGTACATTTTGATTTCTTAATAACTATACGTGCGAAGTCGGCGAGGCGATTGCCCACAATAAATCAACCCTGATAGCCTTGATGCCTCTAGTGTGCGGATGGTGTGTGCTTGGCACTTTGTTGCGACATTCTCTTCATGAGTACGCCAAACGCTATCTGATCATGTCATCCCGAAGGGGGGAATCGAGATGGACGGACCGGTACAGGCACTTGATTTCCGACTGAGGAGAATGAGGGAGGAAAGCTGGACTCGATGTAGTATCTCGACCCTGTCCGGCCTGCGGTGGATAATGAAGGGAATTGTATTATATCTGATTAGAGCTATATTAAAATGGTGTAGATTGTATGTAGAGGGGGCAATCGCCACAAGATTACGATGCGTTAGACGATATTCAGGGTAGTTGGAGCGACGAGATGTGTCTCGCCAAGAACGCCCTTCAAGACTAGAACCAGCTCATCAATGAGACCGAGGAATTTCAAGTACGCGCTCAGAGCCAAGCAGAAACGGCGATAATCCTCGTTGCGAATGAGGTCCGGGTCGTGTGCGAGGTCGATAACGGGGTGGTGCTGCTGCCAGTACTCAAATGATCGCTTGACGAGCGGCGCAGGCAGAATTTCCGGCAACGGGTCTCCCGTTTTTAGCGCCTGCTCGCATATACCGAGTACCGCCATGATTTCACCGATCGTTCGATGGTCAAGAATTCCTATCAGACGCGCAAGGCGGTCTTGGTATTCGAGTGGTAGTGTTCCCGAGAGCGAGAGTAATCGGCCAAGATTGCGATTCATGCCTTGGCAGAGGTTCTTGACCAAATTGAGGCTATCGCTGTCGAACTTGGAGCTTGAAAATTCGAATCGAAGGAGGTTGATTAGGTCCTCGAGCATCAGCAACGACTCGTTCATTTTCAGCGAGATTGTTTCCGCTAGAAGTCCCCCGTCTTCTAAAGGCTGGCCCCAACATGAAAGTAACAACGCATAGTGGTCGGATAACGTCCGAAGAGAGTGTGAGAGAGACTTGGAAACGTGTCTTGCTGCTGACGGAGGGCGGGGAAACAGTTCGACAACTGTGGCCGCGGCTATACCGACAAGAACGAGCACCAGGCGTCTCCAGAACACGTTATATCCTACTCCAATACTGCCGTACTGGGGGATGTGGCTGCGAAATTCACGTTAGCTCGGCTCTCTCTTTCTCCCAACTCACTCGCTGAAACAAAAAGGCATCTACTGATTAAACAGGGCGTGGTTTTTCCACTTACTGATCATCGAAACTGTAACCCACGACCAACACAAAAGTCGCACTACCCATGATGCCTCCTTGAAGAAGGTGGGGAGGCAGATACAACCGGACCCAAAGTAATAAGACAAGCATGACGGCCATCACGGCCGAGAGTCCGTAGGGATTTCCCGGCCCGGTCCCGGAACCGATATACCAGGCGGCCAGACCCAAGACACCTCCCACGACGGTTCCGATAACACGGGAAATGACGGAAAAGGTGAAATCGGCCATATACAGAACCAATCCAGTTTGCGCCATAATCAACGCCCAAATACCTTTTTCGCGATAGTAAAAACCAACAGTCTGAGGGAGTAAGCCTGGGATGGAAACTGCTATTGTGACGACAACCATCCGAAGGGCGTAGAGTCCGTCGTTGCAAGTGAACCAACGGAATGTGCTGATTATGGCCCTTCCTAGTTTACTCTGTCGTGGAGTGTAATGCCCGCGACTGATTCGCAGTCTTTCCTTGGCCGCTTTGGTCCGGTCCTCCAGCACGTCCTCTGGGTCATCCTCACAGCCCGGGGCCATATCTGGGACTCTCGAGTTCTTCCCAAATGCCCAAGAACCTGCTTTTTGCAAGCCGGTCGGTCCCCACAGGCGCGCCTTGGGGGACTTGTCAAAAGCCGTCGCGACGAGTTCGAGGAGGGCCTCTGTTTTATCCATGGCGCTAGCCAGGTGCTCTTCGAAAACCATTCCAACAACAAGTCCTCGGAGCCGACTGGCTACAGTAGCGTGGGAAATATCGGGATTCTCCTCGGGGCTGAAGCGCGGGAGATAATCGTCTAGCAGGGCCTCGGTCGTATCGTGCACAAAGGAAGGCCGCGTCTTACGCAGCACCGAGAGGGCCTCTTGACACCGTCGGGAGAGTTTCTCGCGCTCCGCCGCGGATGGTCTCCAGTACCAGCGTCGGCGATTTACCATGCGGATGCAATCCTTCGCGGCGTCCAGCGCCTCTAGGCACGCAGCGATCGCGCTTGCGCTGGTACTGGTCAGCTGCTGTAAAGTCTCTTCCCGAATGGGTTGGTCATCTGGACACTGGAGGCCTTTCATCATTTCCCCAAGCTGTAGCAGTTGCTGGCTACCGATTTCGTGCCTTTTCTCGTCGATGCTCGAGTCGGAGTCATTGGTCTTGTCGGTATACTTTTGCATCGCACGTACAATGAAGGCCTCCCCCGATATCCGACTGGTATGGAAGTCCAAGAGAGATAAGATGGATGCCATGACCTGTTTTACACCCTCGGTCACTTGCTTGACGTCGCTTGGTCCCCAACAACCTATAGAAAAGTCGAGCGGAAGGAAGGCAATGGCAGGTTCCATTTTGCGGTACTCCTCAATAAGTTTGGACTTCGTTTTGAACAAGTGCCGCAAACTCTGACTACTATCGTCCTTCTTGCCTCCTAGGGTTGACGAAGTAAAGTGCAAGGGCACCCTGACGAAGTCGAGGAGGTCCTCCACGCTATCAAGGACCACATGCGAGGTTGACCTTGGGAAGAAGAGTATCGAGCAAACCACGCCAAGTCCGACGCCGATCGCGGCGGGTTTCACAATAGACAGAGGCAAAGTCCCCCTAAAAGACGGCAATACTGGGGTGAAGAGAAGGTATAGGTCGATGACAATGGTAGCAAAAAGCTGCGTGAGAGCCAGCTTGGGATTGCTAGCACGAAGTCGGGCCTATCGCCAATTGTCAGTCATGCGAAAGAGCCTGTGTATCGGCGAGCGGGAGTAAAACGGGAACGGCACGATACCATGAGATATATAAAAACACACGAGAGGCAGCATGCAACTACCGACACTCGTGTATCGAGCATAAACCCCTCATAGATCAGGTGCTGCACAGCATCGTTGGGCGATATCCCCGTGTCAGAAGCCTGCTGGGCAGCGGCTTGTTGGAGGGATGATAACTGTGCTTGCGTCTCCGCGTCCGGTCTGGCTGCGAGGGCAGCCTTCATCACAATGGAGCCCCATCCCCACGCCAGGCAGATTCCAATGAAAAGCGAGAGATATCCAAGGACATGGATGAAGACTATTCCGGCGGGGGGAAGGATTAATAGAACGAGACTGAAGTGGTCCGTAGTTAGTAAATTGGGCAATGACCCAATCTCAAAATAGACGAATAGACATTGATTACCTTGCAAAGAACGTGGCAGGCCCGATGTTGGTGAGGATGGGTGTAATAAACATGAAGATGGATGCTACCCAAGCCGCTACCCAACAACGGAATAAGACCTTAAGATCCCGGGCGCTGAAATGATCCAAAAAGCCGGGTAATTTTCTCCTCCTCTGCCCATCTTTGTCGGCCCTCGTCATCACGGGTGCCACTGGTGGTAGTCCGTCATCTTCCTGCCGGACCATCTCATCAGACGCCATGGTTCTAGCTTCTGAGGGGAGATATGGCCGGGAGCGCCCGCACCAGCAGCGGCCTGCTTTCGGGTGGGGAACTAAAGAAGGTGGGGAAAGAAAAGAAGCAAAAGAAAAAGAAAGGAAGGATAACGACCGTCAATGCGCCGACCACAGGGCAAGCAGTCTCTTCGGCGTTAGGGAGGCAAAGGCTTTGAAAGAGTCTTGTAGCTTTGCACCCAAGCCAGCTAGATATACTTCGTGGGAAGGATGAAGCCCCGAAATTTGCAACGCGTCACTATTCCGACTCGAGACGCTGACCTGACGCTAGCTGAGCCTGGTGTCGGTACCGCCGCTGCGACCCACAAGATCAGCGGAATGACCTTCCTATTTTCGCCTGCATTTGCTCAGACCTGAGATAACCGCGGGTGGGTGGGCCTATGAGAGACGAAGACGTGGTCCTGGGCGATCCTGCAAAAGCAATTTGTCGGGGATAAGCACTACGAAGTAAAAGCCAACGGTGATTTTCATCACCTTCAGAAGCTGCTGAGGACACAACACCGAGGCATAGAAGAGCCAACCAAGCGCCCCTCCCTCAGTCCTCGAGCGCCCTGCCTAGTTGCAGAGAGCATTAATTTAATTTATTGATATTTCAGGGATTATTTCTAGGACTCCTTGTATGGTTACGCAATCGCTGCCAAGCAAGAGCTGACCTCTTCGGCGGAGTGCATTGCGGAGTACGGGATTCAGGAAATCCGAACTCCTTCTATCCCTTTCCGCCAACAGTCAAGTCGGAGATCGGAAGTAAACCCCTGGTGTTCCGGCTCCAGGGGCGGATTAAGGAGAACCCCCGGGTCCGGACGTTCCGAGAAAATAGTGTTGAAAGATGAGAGTTCTGTATCCCGGCTTCTGGAAAAGCTAGAAGAACCAACAATCTCTTCGTTCTCTCTCACTTTGGAGATGCAGATGAGAACGATCTTCTTTCACATGTCAGTGATCCCGATCGGCGTCAGTGCTCTCGGCGGCTTAATTACCTATGGGGGTTAAGCCCATTTCCCACGGCTTGAGGGCCTTGGCATTCTATGCGTTCTATGAATTTTTCCACCACAGTCCTTGGCTCGCCGTTGGGTCCGAGAAATGGACAGAATACACGAATACACGGTGAGAAAATCGGTACATCACCGAAAATTACGAAACGCTTGCGGACAAAACTAGAGCAAGTTAATCTGCGAGCAGCGAAGGGAGGTAGGCATGACTCTGATCCTCTAATGTTCGAGATGATCCCTTTCAGCCTGGCAATGCGGTAGCTCCACAGGCCCGACGGTTCGGGAAATGTACCCGAGTAACACGAGCTCACCGTGAGATCGTACGAATATATATACAGAATAGAGAAATAGAGCTCCTCTCCATGCGCGGCGTGGCTACCACCATCTCGGTTCTAGAGCATAAGTTGTGAGTAGGGGAGAGGGACCTCCACTAAACGGGGAAAAGAAAATCGAATCTTACTCGTATAGCACAGTTGATAAAGTAGCGGACTTAGGGAGGACAAATTCTGGCTGGAGGGTACGATGGGTCTTTCCCCATTGTTCCCGCACTCGAACCTGGAGAGAAACTATTTGTTAATGTAGATTCGAGTCTTCCCCAGACCCCACATAACTGGAAAGGTGCTTAAGTCGTCATTCTACGAGTATAGCTTGGACATACCGCGAGTTATCTCTCTTGTATATCATCGGGCGCTATTAGCATGACCGAGTCCAACGTTCCAAAGATAGGGGTAACTCGAAAGAGCCTTTTATTTACGTTAGGCATGAGAAAGTGATTCATTCAGCAGTTGAGCCACTTTCTCAACACGCTTTAGCTTCGAGATAGACCGAGGCGCCGCCACCCTCGTGTTTGAGAATACTGACGGAAGACATGTTGCGAAGACTCTCATCAACGAGGTCAAGGCCCTTACGAGAACAATATTGAGAAGGCATCTATCTACCTTTCGTGCCAGGGGCCAAAAGTCAGCCGCGACGGAACTCCAAGTATTACAGCTTCCCATGATAGGCAAAGTGCGCAGTGATGAATCGGAATGTAACCAAGTCAAATGGCATTCCATACTCCTAAACTACCGTCTAGCTAGATCACCAGGCCAGAGCGTATGCACCAAGTTCGTCTTGATCGAACGGTTTGCAGGCATATTGAGCCGAGAATACATGTTGATGCTCAGTGGACCGATTGGGAACTTATTCATGTTTTATATCCAGGCAGGGCAGTCTTCCCTTTATTCGCGAAACTGATTGGCGAAGACATACGTTCTCCCAATATCAACGTCATTGTGCATTCGGCTCCCAGCCTTGGGGTGCTAATTCGACGCCGGTCTCGACGAAACCCGGAGCAACTAAAGTACGTCATCAACAAGCGGCTCTCTTAAAAAGAACGAGGCGAAACTCAATTTACTTACCAGTTGTCCCGACCAGCGTCCAGTCCCCGTGGCTCCTCGCCCGCTGCCACTCCCACTTCGCAATAGGTACCTGCGGTCGCTGGTCCTTGAAAATGTCGGGTCCCAAGGTGACGTTTCTGACGGGCTCGCTCTCACCGGGCCAAAGAGAAAGCGTGAGAGGGGCACCTGCATAATAGTGCCAGACTTCGACCGCGTCGACGCGGTGCCACACTGATGAACCGGCCGAGCCCTCGAGTAGGTAGTAAATGGCGGTGCTAACGGACCGGTTGTCGACAGTGTCCGGGTCTCGGAAAGTCTCCGTGAAATACCCCTTCTCCGGATTCGGGACAAGACCGAGCCGGGCGATGACGTCCTCGGCTGGGTGACCTGAAACAGGGATGTGATGGTCTCCATTCTGGCGGTCATGTCCCCGAGGAGTGGATCTCCCGAGAACTTGCGGTGCCAGGAAAGCGCCGGCAAGGAAAACAACAAAAGATATCATTCGAGCCATATTTTAGGCGGCAACTGTGAGTAACGATTTACGGACCGTGGCTCTTTTCTCTGTCTCCCGGAACCCACGGAAGCTTTTAACGAGGTGGAGAAGAAAGAAAGTAAGACGGCGAAAAAGCTGACGGAAGGGAGAGATTGCTGCTGACCTCCTGTTGCTTCCCGACCGGTGGTATGAGATCTCGCACGTGTATAAAATTGATGCTTATGCCACCTGATCTTGTCGTAGAAATACTGTTTCCAAGCAGGAGCAGCAGCCAACAGCATTTAACTCGCGAAGCCACTCTAATGTCTGACACCCAGTCCTACAGTTGCTATCGCTTTTGATAAACGAAGCGTTGCATCGACTCCTAAATAACATGACAGTCTACCCGAGCCTTCCGAACTTTCTCCCCTGGCTGGCTCGTCATGACAACGGCGGGTTCATGGAAGCTGGCGTCTCATGGCAATTAGTAATGATAACACTGATGAATATCTACATTTCCTCGCATGGATCTCAAGGTCACGGCGCGTCATGACCGCGCACAAGGTTTGATCGCGAAGGTGAAGAAATAATCGCGGGACTCTCCATGTTCACGCACTTGAAAGGGAGGAAGAGCTTTCAAGAGAAGATAGCCCTTTGGCTTCAGCAAGTGCTAAATAGAAGCTAGATCAATTGGTTGTTACTTTGCCTTCATTCCATCGAGGAAATTAACGGTTTCTTGAACAGAAGGGACGCGTATTACAACAGAGCACCTTAATTCCAGGGAATCTCGGAAAGGCATTATGACAGCAATTAGTTATTAAAGACGATATTGAGAAACGAACCTAGGTGGGAGCGTGAGAAATAGGCATCGAAACTCGGGGAACGTCTCTTTATTGATGTGTAGAGTGTAGACAAGCATGTAAAAAAAACGCACATGGCCCAGTGTCCTTCCTTCGGTAGCGTCGATCTTGGTTTTTCAATTACAAGCTATTTGTGCCACGATGGCGAGAGTGCTCTAGAATGGTCAATGCCAGCTCTTTACGAACACGGCATTGATCTTTTGGAACGCGGCTCCAGATCCGGTTCCTTACCGTGCTTTCCCGTGCATTACTCCATTAAATCTCCACACGGCATCCTGCCGTCCCCATTTCTTTTCAGCTCTCCAAAATTTTTATTTTTTCCTACCAAGGGTACCTTGGAGCTATCGGCCAAGAAAATAGGCCCTTGTCTGGTGTCTCGATTTCCCATTCTTTTCCAGCCTCCCTGGAGCATGTACTACCAAAAAGTATTCTGACCTGCGTCGGACCCGGCAACACTGGGGATGTCGCATTATTAGGTTAGCCGTGCAGTCCGGGCATCCGGAATGATGCCACGGAGGCAATCCTTTTCAAGGGAATAGCAAAGTTGAGTTCCCCGAAAGCGGTATCATCATTTCCATACAAAGACGGGACCCCCATTTTCAACTTAGACGCAAGATGTGTCGACCGGCTCAGACCTCGGGCCAAATCAA
Organism: Scedosporium minutisporum; assembly: GCA_034774675.1. Classification (NCBI taxonomy): domain Eukaryota; kingdom Fungi; phylum Ascomycota; class Sordariomycetes; order Microascales; family Microascaceae; genus Scedosporium; species Scedosporium minutisporum. The sequence goes on from SJVG01000056.1 coordinate 52,551, forward strand.
GAAAGGAGAAATAGAATAGAGTCCCCCCTTCTTCCATAACCATGGAAGCTAAGATCAGCAAGGAACTTGAAGTTGGCTCTAATGCCGAGGGCACAACTAATACCAGCCCTCAGCCATCTAACTCTCCGTTACGAGAGGACGACGCCGATCTCCAAGCATCGACACCTGGTTCCCCAGAACCCAAAGGTTCCTCGACTCAGACACGTAAATCGCGTCGAGCACTTCGAGCATGCCTCGCATGTCGGCTGCGTAAGGTCCGATGCGATGTGGTGGAGAGGTCGCCGTGCGGTAACTGCAGGTGGGGAAATGTTGAATGCATCGTGATGAAGCGCCCCCGTGGCAGGTAAGTAACTTCGTTTCGCTTCTGTCATTACATCACAAACCCTCAACCACCGATCCTCCCACCGATCCCCTATCCCAACTGTCCCTGTGATGGTCTCCTCGAATAGAAACCACACCAAAAGACAAGAGCTCTTCGTGATGTCCCGGGCAGGAAGAAAAAAGAAGAAGACATACTCGCGCAGCCACTTTATTCGTCTCCACTGCATCCATTTTCTTGACTGAGAGATGCTAAAAATCCCAGAATCAGACGTTCTAGAAGCACGGCCGCAAATACGGAATCCCAAACAACCACTAGGCCTAATACTGTGGCATCCTCGCGTCGTGATATTCGAGAAGAAGCTCCCAACTCTCCCGAGCCTCGATTCACACCCTTCCTAAGCCAAAATCTCATACACCACCATGGCTTAATACCCTTGCCAGGATTCATCAAGCCAGTAGAGGCGCGTCTCGCTTCGGATGATGTGGCCTTTCTTCACTCGAAGGGGGCCTTATCGCTACCCAGCCTTAAATTCCAGAACGCGCTATTATTATCCTTCTTCGAATTCATCTACCCATGTCTTCCGATCGTCAATATTGATCAGTTCCTAAGGTCCGTTGGAAAGCGCGACGGGTCGGCGGGCCAGGTGAGCTTGTTATTGTTCCAGGCCATTCTGTTTGCTGGACTCAGCCATGTCGATATGGAGTGCATATGGGAAGCTGGCTTCAGGACCCGGAAACAAGCCCGAAAAGCCTTCTTCCAGAGAGTCTTGGTGAGTTGGACATTTGCCTCCCTCTATCCCTCTACGCACTTGCCTCTCGCCAGTTGCCCCCGCCCGAATTCTCTCTTCCACTCCCGCTATCCCCTTCCTTTCCTCTCCTGTTTTAGTTTTGCAGTTAATTTCCTGGACTCCGCCAAAGCTAACATTTCCCGCCTCCGCAGCTACTCTACGACTTCAACTGCGAGACTGATCGCCTCACACTAGTACAGGTAGCCTTGCTCATGACTCTGTGGTATGGCGCTCCTGACGAGCACCGCAACGCGTGGTACTGGGTGGACGTGGCTATCTCCCAGGCTTTTGCGGCAGGACTCCACCGCGGCCCATGTTTCGCCGTGCCACTAGCTCGCCCCGCAGAACAGAGACTCCGGCGGCGCATTTGGTGGTCTTGCTTCGTGCGGGACAAGCACATCTCTCTAGCGATGCGGCGACCACCTAGGGTACGGGCGGGCGACTCCAGTGTGGCCATGCTGGACGAGTTCGACTTTCACTTGGAGCGGATACCAGAAGACGACCTCGACGTCCCGCTGAAGTCGATGTGCTCTTATATCTACGACGAACAGAAGCAAGCCGTGCTTGCCAAGCTATGTGTGGCTATGGCGAGCCTGTGTCGATGCATGAAGCCGTACTTGCGGGCGTATTCCTCAGTCTTCCTGGAGAATCGGGGTGAAGATGCGACAGACTCATGTTTCCTTCCCAAGGCCGACGAAGAATATGCTTTTGCATCGTGTAACCGGGACCTTTTGACATGGTATAATTCATTACCAGACTGCTGCAGACCCTGTCGCCTGGCGCCGGCCGAAGTCGATAGGGAAGATAAAGCAAGCGTCGCGTTAAACCGTACCATGCTACACATGCTATACTATGCGGCCCTGTGTAATCTTCACCGGTCCCGGTTCGCTTCCCTGATACGAAACCCCGATGCGCCGCTGCTCGAGCAGGAGATCTCCAGGGCTTGCATGCAGGACGCAGCGAAGCAGATTTCTAGCATGGCCGACGACATTAACAATTTGAACCTGGGCCGGTACTTACCCACGATGGGGATTACCGTGGCCATCGCGGCCGCCGCCATCCATCTTGACGAGGCGAAGGGGCGTATTCAGGCGGATCGGGAAGCCGCGTACAGGGGATATTACAGGTGCAGGAAGCTGATGGAGTCGTTGGAGGATATCTATACGGCGGCGAAGGTAGCCAAGGACGCATTAGAAATGGAATGGGACTTTATCGAGTCGCACGACCACAGCTATTGGCGCAAGGCTGCAGATATGACGAGCAGAGGCTCGGAGACACTGGCCTCTGTGCCCAGCTTGCTAGGAAGCCGCTCGATGTCCGAGGATGCCACGACTCTGGACAGACATGCTGAGGGCAGCCTCGATGGTCTTGGCATGTCTAGGCTGGGTGACGAGACGGATAAGGATACATGTATACATGGAGGCTTGCCGATGGTGGACGGCCAGGTTGGCGGCACCGAGGGCTGGGTTGACCTTCTGATCGGAGAGGCGTTGGATCAATGTGGGTTTACTGACCTGATAACTATGCCCGGGACGACTCAGGCACGATGATACAGGGCAGTCTTAGTTGGTGGGTATTACAATTGTAATTGATGGAAGCAACAGAACATTGAGAATGCATTTTGATCCATCACCTGATTTCGAACAAAACTGGTTGACCCAAATGTGGTGTTCTTGTGCGATTCACACCTCATCCAGTACGTAGACTACATGTCTGCAATGCAATTTGACGTTTTCGGTTATAGCTGCGCCAATCAAATGTCCTACTCCTTACCGAAGAATAGACGAGAGCTCGCCCCACATGGAACACCAACAGATTTAAGACTAATAGCAGAGAGTGGAGTTTAAGGTCTCTAAGCGTCGATGCTGGGACTTTTGGATATTCGTAAGTGTAAACAAATATTCAATAGTAACGGGTCATTCCCGGTAACCAAACGAAAATAACATAAAAAAAATAAAAAATAAAAAATATCCAAATTGGTTTCGAGCTTTAAATGTAGATGTATTGATATTCTTTGGATCCAGGGCCATTCAAATGTCAGGCGATGGAGGAGCCACATTTACAGTTGGCCCCTACCTAAAACCCTGCATTCTGCACCCCTTCTGGGCCTTCTCCAACAAAAAAAAATTGAGCTAGCTTTATCGCTTCTCCCCCACATTTTCTCCATTTTCCCCAATTTTGAACCTGTCGGGGCCAGAAGGTTAAAGCACCCCAATACTTATCCCACGGATTCCCCAGCTTCTCCGGCATTCTGGTCGAGACTCGACGTTGGAGTCGAATCCCGCTGTAAACCCCCCCTCGCCCCCTCACACCCCCGTTTTTCTAGTTTCTAGATCCTTTCCGTCCTATCCTCCTTGACCTGATTTGTTTTTATTCCTTTTCGGGCAGCTCGGAATGCATTCTTTGGATGTCATAATTACGGGAGAACGACCCCTGACCGTGACAGATCGACGGAAAGAACATCTCCCTTCTCAAGCCATGTCAGACGCGGCGGATGATTCGGATGGGAACGAGGGTCGCAGGAAGAGAATCCGGCAGGCGTGCCTGAACTGCAGGTATAGTACCGAATCACACGTGCTCCCTCCTGGATTGCATCCCCTCTTTGGTACACCTCAACATCTCAAACTAATACAACCAATGTATATATATAGGAGGAAAAAGGTACGGTGCGGCGGCGAGAAACCGGTCTGCAATTTCTGTCATCGGCTGTCACAGGCCTGCATTTATTCCGAAGACGGACGAAGTCGGAATCGTAGCCCTGTGGCCTCACAGAACACGCAGGGGGATAGTTCCAGCTCGCTCATGGTACGTTCCCATGCGTAAAGCTCAGGCTTCGTCTCCAATATATGTCCCGTCCATGTAAAATATATACTAACCATCAAACACAGGACACCTTTTCATCTAAATTCTCTGCCCTCGAGGAGAGGCTATCTAGAATAGAGGGCATGCTTGATAGGTATGCTGAGGATTAACATCTGGTTGAGGATGCGGCGTCTATTCGTTACCAAATACTCCCTGGCTGGCCCTTTCCTCTTCCGCTCACTGTCTTTCAATCCACTGACTCATTGTCCAGATTGATCCCCATGTTGTCATCCATAACATCTTCACAACCCGGACCGGAGCCACAAGCCTCACCGTCCTCGGCGCAGAGTAGCATCGATCATCAACTCCAGCCGCCTCGTCACCAAAGAGATGCGAATGATAGTGCTGTCGCCCTCCGCCCGTCTCTTCCACCGCCCAGCCCAGAAGCCACGCTGCCTCCTATCCACACTCTCCTCTTCGCCGCCGACATTTACTTCCGTTTTTATTACAATCAACCCTACTCTCTATTTCACGAGCCATCGTTTCGGCACCGCCTTGTTTCTGGGGAGCTTCCATTGCACCTTGTCTGGGCCCTTCTCGCTTCAGCACGACGATATTCCACCCTGCCCGATCTTCAGCTGAATGCTAATGATGACTCCATGCACTATGCAGAGAAAGCCTGGGAATGCCTGGATCTTCCGTGGGACGGGTCTGTTGAGGAAGGGGAGGTTGTTCCCGTGATCCAGTCTCTCATATTGGTAGTCAACGTAGAACACGCTGGTAAGTCTTTTTTCAGTCCGGATTTCTTTTCGGTTTGCCCTTTTCCTCTCTAGGACTACTGTTCCAATATGCAGTGTAACCCAATAATCTTTTTTCCTTGCTGGCTAACCAATTCGATTTTATTCGTAGCTGGGAAGTGCTCCTCTGCCTATATGAAACTCGGATTTGCCATCAGACTCGCCCTGTATTCCAATATGCACATGGAGCCTGAAGAGACTCTCTCACCCACACTTCGCGAGGAGCGGAGGAGAACTTTTTGGTGCCTGTACCTGCAGGACAAACTCATTTCCCTCTCTCGGGAGAGGTTTTGTATCCTCCAGGACGAGTCGTGCCGAGTCCGCCTTCCCTGCTCGGAGGAAGCCTGGCAAAAAGGTCGAGAGGAAGTCGCTCCCACATTAGAGGCGTTTAGAAATGACTATCTAGACCAGGAGGCAGTTGACTCGTGCTCCCCACTAGCCCTCATCACCGTTGTTGCGTCGGTTTTGGGTCGTGTGTCTCGTTATATCCTGCAGGAGAAGTGTTCGTCACTGGTGAGCCCGCCGTGGTCGTCTGCCTCCCCCTACGCTGCCATATCATCCGCGCTACTACAACTTGAGCTCCATTTTGGGGTGAATGAGCCGGCAATGGAGAGTGTGGAACAAAAATGCTATGTTGGCGGAGCCGTTGACCAGCACCTCGCGGGGTCCTTTCTTTACGCCAAGGCTGTATTTCACTTGTGTCATTGCCTCCTCCATCACCCTTTTCTTCTCCAACAGCGTCTACACCAGCTAAAGCAGAAAGCACCGCCAAGCTTCCTTCGGACCGTATGGGACACATGCCGAACCCACGCAAAGAGCCTGACGGAGCTCAAAGATATGAGGAACCATAATGTTACCGTCCTCACCTCTTTATACGGTTACTGCACCATGGTCGCCGGTACGATCCATATCTTATCCATGAGCGATGAGAATCCAGAGACTCGCCAGGCGGGCCTGACTCACTACAAGTCGGCTCTCCAATTTTTGCAAGAGTTGTCCTGTTACTGGAAGCAGGCAGGCCTAATGGTGAGTATATGTAGACTCAAAATATCGAAAATTCCCAAAATGCGGAAACGTGTTTTGTCCATACTCTGGAACATTCCATTAATGAAATACATTGTATCAGGCCAGCCGACTAGAACGGTTCTACAAGCAAAGAGAGGAGCGGCGCCCGATCCTCAACTCAGGCGTGGAGAATACGGGAACAGGCCAATCTCCAGCCGATTTGAAGGCCTTGTGGCAGAGCGTCGATTACACCGAGCTCTCGACACCCACTCGGCCAGGTAGTCCGGTTAATGGCGTGACGCCTACCGTGCCCGAATTCTTCGACTCGCCCAGCCGACTGTTTGACTTTTCAGACTTTAACGTCATGGTTGACATGGCCTATGCCTTCCCGAGGTTTCCTCTTGTCCCGGGCGCGGGGCCCTCGCTGCTTCCCGGGGACGTTCCTCCTCCATAAAAACACAAATGCGACCTGCAACTTGGAGCAAAGTGAAAGCGAAAAAGAACTATAGAATGTCTAGGAGAGATGAAGCACTGCTGCTCATATGGGTATTTATTTTCATTTCCTCTCTTATGTCTCCCCTGTTGGGTTTGTTTTCCGACTTGCTGTATGTAAAGCATGGCTTTGCGATTATTAGCCGCTGTTTAACGCTCGACAATGCAATAGATCTATGGAGTTTCTACAAGCTTCCTTACCATCTCCAGCATTTTTGCCGTTGCCCCATTATCTAGTCTCCATCCTTAGTTTTATTTACAGACTCTTCCAAGCCCACTTACAACTTAGCCGTAAGTGGACTGTCCGTCGCTTCCAGAATCTTTTCACCAGCCGCACGCAAGAGATCCTTTCGGATTTTGCCCGTCCCAGTAGTGGGGTATACAGGCACCTGCTCACCAGGGCCAACCCAGATGGCATGCTGCGGGGCCTTGTGGCGCCCGAGCTCCTCCTGCACCCATTTCCGCAGCGTAATTAGGGAGGGCTTCTCGTGCCCCTCACGGAGCTGCAGGAAGGCGGAGACGGCCTCTCCATACTTCTCATCCTTGAGGCCGACGACGGAAACCTGGTGTATCGCCGGGTGCTGCAGGAGACGTTCCTCGATCTCAAGGGGATAGATGTTCTCGCCGCCTGAATTTGCGTCGACTGCGTCAGCGATAATGATAAAAGAAATTAGATCGAGAGGGGTGCTTACCTCGGATAATGGTATCCTTGATACGCCCAGTTATATGGCAGTATCCCTGCTCGTCGATGACAGCCTCGTCACCAGTGTGCATCCACACCACGCTGTCGTCGTCTCGGATCATTGCTTCTGCCGTCTTCTCGGGATTCTGGAAGTAGCCCTGTTGCAGGAGGTAGCCAGAGACGCAGAGCTCACCGCGTACGCCCCGGGGTACAATACGGTTGTCGACATCGACCACCTTGGCCGTCACGTGTGGCAGGGGCTGGCCGACTGTCTCCAGCTTCTGATCGCGCGTATCGGTGGAGGAGGTCATGAAACTAGCTGGAGACGTTTCGGTCATGCCTAGATGGGAAGGAGAGAAGTATTAGATGGGAGTTTTAAATCTCTATTTTGAAGAGCGGGAGAAGGTTGGAAGAGGACGATACCGTAAGTGATGCCGACATGTTTATATCCAAGCTTTTTCTCAATCTCGTCAAGTAGCGCCGGCGGGACTTTGGCGCCACCGGCAATACCTTTCACTAAGGTGTCAATCTTGACGCCGGTGCGGTCGATCTCCTCCAGAATAGCGGTAAACATTGTGGGCACGCCATGCAGGACGGTACACCGCTCCCGCGCCAGCATTTCAACGACTGGGGTGGCCTCGAAGTCGCGGCCAGCTAACGCGATAGAAGCGCCATGGGTAAAGGCGCCAAGTAAGCCACAAACCAACCCGAAGCAATGGAATAGGGGAGGACCACAGTAGACTACATCTTCAGGAGTCAAATTGAGACATTCGCCGACGAAGTAGCCGTTGTTCGTGACGTTACTAATAAAAGGAACTAGTCGTCAGTACACCATCCTTGTGTCAAAGTTTCCGTGCCTCGATGTCCGAGTCACCCTGGTCCAATTCAACATACAAATGACTTAACATGGCAGCCTTCGGTGCCCCGGTTGTCCCGCTCGTGAATTGAAAGTTGACAAGGGAATGGACATCGACCGACTCCTCGAGTACCTCCAAAGCGGCTGGCAACACATCCTGGCCAACAGCCAGGACATCGTCCCAAGTCGGTTCAGCACGTGTTGGTATCTTATCCCACCGCATCAACACGACATGTTGGAGACTGCCCCGGTGGGACCGTATGTGCCGTAATATGGGCAGGGTTGGTCTCCGGTTGACGATATCCGAGATAAACAATACCTTTGGCTCTGAAGTCCTCAGTGCACGCACGCGTACTTTGATGTTAGTCCTGTGACGTTATGATGTCGCCCGTTCAGGAATTGACGGTGTCTTTTTTTTGGCAATAAACTGGGTGCTGTACTACGAACCGGTATGTTCGACTGCCCGCAAACACTCGGCGAGAGTATAAGTCTTGTTGAGAATGACAAGCACCGCGCCGATGCGACCCGCCGCGAAGAACAGGTCAACAAATCTTTCGTCATCGCCTGAGAATACAGCTATACGATCGCCCTTGCCCACGCCAAGGGCCATGAGGCTGCGAGCAAGTTCCTTTGAGCGGCGGCACACATCGCGGAAGGACAGACGGGTGTTGGTCCAAGCCACGAGAACGGCATCTTTGTTCCCGTATTTCTCTGCCTGTTGATCGACCAGCTCACCTAACGTGAGTCTGAAAAGGTCTGGCTTGGGAGATCCGCGGATGAGTGAGAGCTGTTGGTTGGGAGGCGCTATTAGAGTTTGGGTTGCCGAGAGCAATTCGGGGGTTGTGGTGAGAGGAGGTGACATGACGGGAGACAAGGATTTCTCGGATTGAGAGATAGGTGAGACGGATAGGAAGGAAAATAAGGGGGAAAATAAGAAAAGAAAAGAAAATTAAGTATATAAATGAACAGAGAATAAGAGTCTTTGCTCGAATGGTATCTCGTGAGAGTGCTCTACGTCTAAGAGAACCACAACTGGTTGCAGACGCAGTGACCAGTGACACCCCAACTTCAGTACCCCAAAACCCAAAATTATAAGCTGCGCCATGGACGGCTAAACTAGAATGTATCTTGTTGATATCTTCTACATCAGTGTCTGGAAATGATGTAGAGAGCTACGACGGAAATTGGGACGGCTACATCTCCGCGTTGCTAGGCGGGCCACGGTTCAGAGACGCTCGCACCGAGGCACAACCTCTCTTGGCCCTTTTTTTTTATTTATTTTTTATTTTTTCTGTTCCTTATCTCGCAGTACGGGTTAGGAATGTACGAAGTAGGCTACGACATATGCCGCGTTTTGGACCCGATGGAGCTGGAGAGTGATAGACTTAGTGACCAAACGCGTATCGAACGACCACGGCGGGGACGGGATTCTCCAACCGTGCTCTTCCGTCTCTCATTGTTGGGGTTGCGGTGCGGGGAATTCCACACTATTCCCGATTCGGGTGGACGGAGAGGACAATTTTTCGTTTCCCCACAGTGTTTCTCCTTTTGTCTTTCATCTCAGCCACACAAACTACAAGGTAGCATTATGCATTTGTGTGCGAATCACACTTAAAACATAAGACCGTACAAGGCAAGAAGTAAATGGCCTGATTGGTAACTCTATGTTGTAGGCTGTTGGATCCATTGTGTGCGAATCGCACTTCAACACGAAAAACCTGGTTGGTAACCCTAGGCTGTCAGATGCCTTTTTGTGCGAATCGCACCTCAATGTAAGACACCTAATTGGTACCTCGAGGCTGTTGGTCTAATTTTACCGTAGTGTGGTCATTCTCTACCGGATAACATGATAGCAAATAGACATATAAGCGTTCATGGTAGTGTCGTGTTGCGGGCCACTCACTCTGGCTTCGTACAGACGGGACCGAAGGAACTCTACGAAATCATGTGAACTTGAGAGAAGTCTTAAGATGGGCACCAGTCTTATCATTATTCTTTCTGAAGCTAGTATAATATGTTGTCCAAACTTCTGAGGGCCATTCTACCTTGGTCCTTTCCATCTCTTTCCCCTTGGATCTCTTCCCCTCCTTAAAATACTCTCCCGCCTTACGACACGTATCTGAAGAGGGGTGACTTGTCTCCCATCTCCTCTAGTTCGGCTATGAGAGAAAGCATTGTTAGAATCGGTAGGAAATAAAGGGGATGGAGCACGATGATCGGCTAGCATGCCTTGTTACATACCTTGAGTATACATGGCCAACACTTCCTCCTCAGACATCTGATCCCGCTTCTTGTTGATAGATTCAGTGAGGAACTTAAGAATAAGAGTACACGCGATTCCTGCCAGCAGAATACCAAGCGAGAACCCGTATCCCAGCCAGTAGTGCGGCGCCTGGTTCGCGAGGAAGATGTTCGAGCCAATAGCGCCGCCGAGGTTGCCGAGGGTCATGACCGTGGCCATGCCGATGGCTCGCTTGAACGAAGGGGCGAGGTTGTTTCCGACCCAGGAGACGACGCCGATGACAGCTGGGTACAGACCTCCTGGAATGAAGAAGAGAAAGAAGTACGTGAGTCCGGGCAGGCGGGGATGGGGGATAGAGAGAAGTCCGACGAATCCGATAAGGGAAATGCCGAAGGCAAGTGTGATGAACTTCCACCGATTTTGGCGCCTGTCGGCGAGGAAGCCCAAATAATAGGTGAGGCAGGCGCCCACGAAATAGATGGGTACGGTTAGAAGCTGTGCCTGCGCGGCGGTGTAGCCGAGTTCCTTAATAATCGTGGGTGCCGCAAAGCTGAAGCCGTAGATGCAAACGCTAATTAAAGATAAGGCTGTTAGTCAAGGTGTTCTTCATCACCGGGTCGCGCTATTATCGTCTTCTACTGACCTGTTTCCCCAGAACATCACAACACCAAGATAAATCTTTGGGTCGACAAGCACCTCCCACAGGTACTTCCACTGGAACTTCTCCTTGGTGCCTACACGACCAGCCGACGTGCCGGAGTCGTGAGCCAGACGGTAGTTTACAATATCCTTTTCGGTTTGCGTGAGGAACGAGGCCGAATCCGGAGAGTCGGGGAGAACCCAGGGCACACTGGCGCCAATGAGCACCGTGAAAATGCCTTCGAGGATGAAGATCCAGCGCCAGCCGCCCAGTCCGCCAACGCCGTCCATGTGCTGGATAGCGAAAGCCAAAAGACCCGAGAAGGCACCTGCCAACGACGCGGCAGAGAAAAAGAGGGCAAGTCGCGTCTGCACCTCCCAGCGGCAGTACCAGGTAGTTAGGAGGTAAGTAGCAGCGGGGAAGAAGCCGGCTTCAGTCACGCCGAGCATCACGCGGGTGGCAATTAGGCCGCCGTAGGACTTGACAATACCCTGGAGGGTGAGGACCTAGATGGGGGATGTCGACGTAAGTTAGAACTCAGAAGCGGAAACGAAGGCTAGGGCTGGGGGAGGCTCGACAACGTACCGTGCCCCAAGACATGACCAAAATCATGATCCAAATCGACGGCCGCATGAGCTTAAGTACGATGTTGCTGGGGACCTCGAATAGGGAATAGGTAAAGAAAAAGACGGTCAAAGCCATGTTATATTGGGCGCCGGTGAGGCCCAGGTCCGCATTCATGCCAGCCACTTTTGCATTACCGATGTTAGACCGGTCCATAAACGAGAGGACGTAAAGGACCGTCAACAGCGGCAGGAGGTGCCAGTCGATGCGGCGCCTGATTTTTCGAACTTCTGCGTCGTCGAATTGTAAAGCCTAGTAGATCAATGCCCAGAAAGGCAAGGCATGTTAGCCTCGAGGAACTCACGTTGCCATGTGCACCGAGGTGGGAAGTGGCACGCTGCGGCGGGTGTCCAAATTGAATTGGGGAAAGAAGAAAAGGGTGGGAGTGGTTACATTTCCGGACTCAAGCGCTGACTGGTCTTCCGAGGAAGCTTTTTCTCGCCTCTCCAGCTGAGAAAGGCTCTCGGCCGATCCTGCTTGCTTCTCGCTCATGTTGACTGGGTCCAGGCTGTGCTAGTATCAGAAGTGGTGGGAATCGATTTAAACGTCGTGTGCAACCCCAAGTCAGGAAATGGGATTATGTGCTCCGTAGACTGGACAGCAGTCAAGACCGGCGGGAGAACTGAGAAGTAGAGGCACCAATATAACAAAGAGTCGGAGATGGGGGCTAGCTTGACTTGAGAAACAGGGACAGAGGAAGGCCTGACTTCAAGGACGAAGTGCAATACCAACGGACTGGGAAATAAGAAATATATATAGATGCAATGAGAAGACGGGGATCTGAGCTTAAAACGACTGTATTGTTCCATTGGCCAAGATGGAGCACTCTGGGGAACACGCTAACCTGATTACATGCTGACTACATTGGAGGTTTCCCCGGGTTCACCGGGTTTCCCCAGATAACACTCGTATGTTACGACATTAGAAAGCTGGGGTTTTGCTCCTGCTCCATCCTACGATGGCGAAAATCACCGGTATCGAACCGCAGCCGCCCCGGGTTGGAGCCGTGTGGATAGCCGGGTGCGGGGAAGTAGGAGTGGGAGTGGAGAAGAAATGGGGAAAAGGTGGGGAAGAAATGGAGAGCTACCGAGGCAAATTATGGGGTTGTGAGGGGATCTTGATCCATTTCTGAGTCTCATCGTCTAATGCTACGCTGCAATGTGCTTCGTAGGGGTTGAGGGGAACCAGAGGCGGAACACTTGGAGCAGAGGTACATAAGGGACCAATGCCTAACAAAAAGCAGACTGGCTTTTTACAGTACCCCGCTGCTAATCCCCTGCTCGCCTCGGTTAAAGGTGTCTGGAGTCCATCTTCCTTCCGTCCTTTCTCCTCTCCCATCCCCACCAGAGTCAACGCTTTCAGACTCTTCGACTTCAGCACCTTGGGGCTATCCCCGCCCTCACAGTGGCGCTGGTTATGTACACTCTCTCAAAACACCCTTATTCGACTCTGCAATACTGACTCTGAAATGAAGAAGCAGAATCCGATACAGAGCGACTCGGCACCCGCTCGAGCACAACATATAGCCCATGCGAAACATCGTGCTACCATCGACGGTCGGTACCGTGTAGCCTAGGCCTCTAAGAATTGATCCGGTAAAGCCTAGGCCTATGGCTTGGTACAGGAGTTATAGATCTGGCCCGCAGGTGGGATTCCGAGTTGAAGTCCACGACGCACAACATCGAAGCGAGAACAATACGTTCCGGTGGGGTGAAGGATCCATGGTCGCTCGCAACCCAGTGCGCGGTCTCGATGATGATGTCTTCCAGGATCATTTAACGTGGGGAAGTCATCATGCCGGACCACTCATATCCTTCTCTAGCAACTGGAACCGAGCGATGGAGCGGAGGAGGAGATTCATTGATGACGAAGGAGCACGAAACGTTGTCGTGATAGCAGTATGGCTAGAAGGCCTGGAAGTATATGATGCCTACGACATCGCTCGCCACTTGGGTATGAACCATCCGGAGCGACACCCTGACGAGTTCCTGCTCCACGGCAGTATTGGCGCGGACACTTACCGAATCCTGGCCATGTTCCACGGCGTCTTTGAGCTGGAGGAAGTGGCGCTGTCCCTCCTAGGCTGGGCATTTGATGCCAGTATACTGGGAGGCTTCGCTCTCTCCACGCAGACGTCTACCATCTGCACGCGGACCCTTCGAAACGCCACAGGCGATTTTCAGGATGAAATCTATTCCCTCACCGGAATCAAAGGTGGTGTCAAGCTGGACACTCTGCTACGTTCCATCGGCCGAATATGGCTCTTTTAACCTACGTATTCTATGGAATTAGATCTTCTGTCCCTTTCTGATACTCTATGAAACTATGCAGATTCTTTTCGTCCAAGTCGCGTTCGTATAAGGCCCAATAGAGCCCGTTTGTATACGGCGAACATTTGCTTTTGCCGGGTGGTTCGCGTTTTGCTGCCTGACAGGAACCTTTGGACGAGGGTGGCAGGGATTAATAGCGGGGTAAACAGCCAAGTTTGCCCTTGTTAGGGTATTGCTCTTTTATGTACCCCCCCTGCTACATGTGTGTCTTGCAAAGCCACACCTACCCCGCGGTCCTTAAAAAAGGTTATCTAAAAAATCTGCGACACCCAATTCGCCTTTCACTGTACCGGTTAGCTATACTAAACCTAATCAGGAAAATTCAGACCAGCTCAGTGAGTACCCCAGGCTTCCACCATGTCTCATCAACTCATCACAGGGCCCTCGCCCCCAGCCGACCTTGGTCCATACCTAGCCACAAGAACCAACGAGCACTGATAAAGCGAACACTAGTCATAATCATCGCATACTCCGCCGACATGGTCGATGATGGACCCATCAACGATTTCAGCTGCCGCATCATCCATGTTCGTCCTGGAACAGGTGTCATTTTCCTGTTCAGCTACTCCCAGCCCTATAGCATTTCTCCAAACTCCCTCCTTTTCGACGTCCGAAACCCCCAGGCGTGGGACCCTTCGGTTGCCCATCTCTCGGTAAGGGTGAGCTGGCAAGGAGCTCAGGAGATTGAGACCTAGTGGGGATCGATCGAGGTAAGTACTTTCTCTATTTAATACTTCTGAAAACCGGGAAGCTAATATAGGCCCTATCAGTACCCTAAGGTTATCCTGTCGAACTTGACTAATACTACAACTGTTGAGGTGTCTTCTCTTCGAGGCCCTGATATTATAATCTGAGCTAATCAAGAGGTTGTACTCTCTAGTAGATCCTATGCTTTCGTGCGACTGAACCCACCTTAACAGCGAAGCCTATCAGCAAGCCTGCTAAGCCAATTCCCCGGCCACCCCCCCGAGCTGGCGGCAGCTCTGGCCGAGGCCCAGGCGGCGGCTGGGATTCCGACTAGATCTTCGGGAATTAGCTTCCACTTCTATCACTGTGTCACACCCAGGTAAGCTTTACGTCCTTATCGAAGTGCTAGCTGTCCTGACATCTGTAGCGATGAACCTGGCGGCCCACGTTTCGTTGAGGGACTCGAAGGGAACCTAAAAACCGAGGCGTCGTCTTTCTCTTTCTAGAAAAAAAGAGAAAAAAAAATTTTTATCAATAATTTACTAGTAATTCTATGCTTACTGGCGGGTGCGGGCTAGCTACTGGTAACGGTAGTAAACTTGGGCGTGAAAGGTTACTAGCAGCAATGATCTATTTCAGCCAGCTGGTTGCCAGTAGCATTCCAGCTTCAGGTGCAGAGGCGTTACCAGTGGCAAGCTATGCCAGTAGCGCCCGGCTACCAGTAACGTTCCAGCTTCAGAGCGCTGAGCGTTACCAGTAGCAAGGTATGCTGGTAGCGGTCAGTTGCCAGTAGCAAGCTCTACCAGCAGCGGCCAGTTACCAGTAGCAAGCCAGTAGCAGCCAGACCAGCTATGCCAGTAGCTGCCATCTACCAGTGACGTTCCAGCTTCAGGGCGCTGAGCGTTATCAGCAGCAAGCTGTCACTAGTAGCAGACCACGAAGGGGCACGGTGACGTAACCAGTAACAGCGGGTAACTTTCCAGCCATGGCGCGCCAGTTACTAGTAGTGACATTTCCGATTTGAGTAGATAGCTACCAGTAACATGGGTGACGTCACATCACGTCACTATGGAGGCTTGTAGTTGTCGTCTGCATCCCTTAATTATCTACATCCGAAACCTGCGCAGGTCCGGCTTATATTACGGTCGGCAGAGCGGTTGGTATTATAGGCACGTCGACGGAGCTAGGAGGCGTGGCCGGCGGAAGCAACATTTCGGATCGGCCGTCATAGGAGGACGGGAGTTGATTGTTGTCGTTGGTGACTGTTGACCCACCACGAAAGGTGGAAAACCACCTGTGGCAGGTTCGGCCCCTCCGAAGGAGGGGCGTTCTCCACCCAAAAGATTTCACCAACGAAATGAAAAAATTTTACCAAACCCAATCACAAATATGACCGGATTCGATAAAAAGGTGGAAGAACGGATTCTTCTTATAATCAACTATAAGGAAACTATGCTAGGATTTCATGGCGCCAAATTACAGAGCGCTTTAATGTACAAACTGCATGAAACTTCAGCCTCCCTTACCTCAGCTTCCAAACATCGCGAAATGCATTTTCTGCCCGAGTTTAACCGTTCACACTGCGCCACTCCTGCAGTCTCGTACCCAATAGCAAGCCGCATATATAGAGTCCAGGAGACGGCTCTGGGTTCTGCCGACGACCTCGGTGCCGCGATCATCGCGGACGACTAGACAAGCATCCTTGGAGGGCCGGTGTCGAGAGGTGTTGTTCCGCTGCAGGAGCAGCCAAGATCAATTAAGATGCAGTAGACAAGCGTCTCCCGGGAGCGGGAGAAGACAATCCAGGGAGTGCAGAGCCAGATGGACAACGCCACGGCGAGCAGCGGGAACTCGGCGGCGGGCAGTCCGGACGAGCGGGACACTGGCACAGCGGCAGCGAACATTAACGGAATCACCATCCATTCTGCCTGCAAGTTCTCTAAAGACATGCTCGGGAGGTAGCGGACGAGAGCCAGACGGCTTCACGTCGGCCAGCTCCGTGGCTCTTCGCGTCGATGGGCGCACGAGGATGGACTGGCAGGAGAAGTACGTCCTCATCATAGACGAAGTCAGCATGCTCGGCGCGCGGACACCGTACGCCGTGAACGAACAGGTGCAGAGGTTCAGGGAGTCGAACCGGGACTTCGGCGGGATCCCAGTAGTCGTCTTCTGCGGGGACTTTCGTTAATTCCGGCCCGTGCTGGAGAGGTACATCCTCCTCCCGAGCTCGGATATGCGGTGGGATGCAAGCCATGAAACCGGACCGGAGCAGAGGCGCCAGCACGACGCGGCCCACGCACTCTGGAGGAAGTTCACCACGGTAGTGATACTGAATGAACAAGTGCGCGCCGCGGGAGATGCGCAGCTGCGCCGGCTGCTAGCGCGCATTCGCCAGGGAGTGCGGGACGGGTCCGACCTGGAGCTGCTGAAGAGCACCTGCTACCAGCAAGGTCGGTGCATCCCATGGGAGTCCGGCATCACAGTCGTAACGCCGCTGAACAGGAACCGCTGGAACCTGAACATCGAGGCGACGGTCGGTTTCCAGAGGCAGTGGCAGGCGCCGCTCCGGATCTTCGTCTCAGAATACAAGTAGAAGGAGGGGGAGCCGACGGAGGAGGAATATATAATGATGTTAGGGCACGGGGACGGCAGCGCCACGCTGGGTCGCGCAGAGGACTGCCATATGCTTCGGCCTTTGCCTGCACGGGCTATAAGGTGCAGGCAAGGACACTCGACCAGGTGGCTGTTAAACTGCGGGGCACGAGGACCTACTTTGGTGCTTAGTCGACTCCGAGCATATGTGACCCATACAGCCTGTATGTACAGCTGTCGCGTTGCAGGTCGCTGGACGGCGCTGTCGAAGGCTCGGGTGGGAGACTTGGTCGGTGGGTCCTCCAGAGCCGCCTTTCTCCGAAGCCCCACGTGACTTCTGGCAGGGGCAGAGGCCCGACCCACTTCCCCCCCGGGCACATCCTCTCGTTCCTCAAGAGACAGGTGATGCTGGATATTTGGGCGTGCCTGCCAGGTATCCGCCCCCCACCAATACTTTCCTCCCTTTGGGGATACATATAGTGTGTGATCGGTACATCCTCGTAAAGTACTACTCCTATTTAGTAAAATACTTCAATATAGAAATAGACTTATTCTTATATTTCTCTCAAACAGGGTCAGGGATTAACTAGGTGTAGCCATGGCATGGGCCTGACCTATATAGCTCTGTGAACCCCGCAACCAGTCGTAAGTCGCACTTCCTCACTCCCTCATTCCCACATGACATACTGTCTGTGTCTAGAGACTTTGGCTTAGATCTAGCTGAAGGATCATCAGCTAGGGTGGACATTTGAGAGCAACAAAAGCTCGAAGCTCGAAGCATTTGTTCACCATGTCTGTAGTCCCGGACCCATTGGTGCCTGAAGGTGAGTGAGTGTTATTGCCTACCGGTGACACCCTGATAGCCATCCAGAAGTACTGACAGAATATTTTAGAGGTTACTACCCCGTTCGCCCGACTCGGTCTCGCAGAAGCCCTCAAGAGAGCAGAACAGGCGGAGCGCAACGCGCCCGTTCCATGTCAATGGCCAGATACCCTGACATCCGCTCCTGCAGCAGCAGCCGATGATCCTGTCCAACTTCCGTCTGTATCCGCCGACCAAGTCGAATATGGCATTTTGTGTCTCAAACTCTGGAGCCTCAGCACAAATGTTCAGGGGCAATGGAAGCCTCGAGCCATATTGGAACACGACGGTTCGCACACAGAATTCGACCTCAGAAGATGGCCGATAGTAGGGTCTGGCACGAGCTCAGCATGGGGCATACCTGAAACAATTCTTCAGTCCGACATATCTCTTATGGCGCAACCTTGCGAGGCTGTCTTCCATCTGCTTCTCGAGCGCTACATGGACTCGAATCAGTCGCCAGGGGAAGATGCGGTGATGGATCTTGGTTCCATCAGCTTAGGGCCTTTTGTGGAACCTTGCACAATGAGAATGGAGTCCTGTGCCTTCAAGGATGCTGCAGTCAAGATCAACATAACAGTCACATTCTCACGAGCACATCTCCCTATCATGATAGAAAACAGTTACAAGCAAAAATGGCTCAGACAACGTTGTGATCTTGGTGGCCTTGAGCTTGTCGAAACAAAGGATACTGACATGTTCTACCTCATGGCAACTATATGTGCAGAAGACTACCGGGAGGGATCGGCTAAGTTCTCTCTTGACAACCCTTGGATTCTGCCAGTCAGATTTATATACAAATCCCCCGGTCGCCTCCATCTCTTGACCCCGATCTCAAGCTGCTGGCATCTCCTTGGCTGCATCCAGAGGTGCCGCCGAGTGACTGACGAGGAGACTCAGCTATATGCTGCGCAGCTTGTGTGTGCACTGGAAAGCCTGCATGACATGGGCATAGTCGGCTTGCTTAGCTCTGAGAATGTCCTCTTAGATGTGTTTGGTAACATCCGTATTATCACCCCAAGGCTGTTCACGACCGACCAGGGTTGCTACCTCAGCCAATTGACATATACCGCTCCTGAGGTTCTGAGTGGTGATATACCATCTCAACTCACGGACTGGTGGATATTGGGAGGCTTTCTTTACGAGATTCTAACTGGGTTGCCCCCTTTCTATCACCAAGATCCAGCTGAGAGAGATCGCAAGATCCTCATGGAGGAATTGAATATGCCTATATACCTCCAGGGCGTTACAGCAGATATCCTACGACGCCTACTGGACAAGAATCCAAGCCAGCGCTTAGGAGGAGTATATGGTATATCAGAGATCAAGAAACATGACTTCTTCCTAGGTGTCGATTGGCAACATCCTAGTGCCAGATACCCTAAACTAAGCCCTTTTCAATCACATAATATTGGAAATATCTTTAGAAACTCGCCCTCTCGGTTGCCTAGTGAGTCTACTACTAGATCATCTCACACTTCACTACCGAGAAAAATTCGCGAGTCCCAGGGATATCTATATGAGGAGTATGACTTTGGTTGCTGGGTTAATGGCCCTAACCCTGAACATATCATAGGACGGCCACGACGCTCATCTGATATCTTCAACCCAGTTCTCTCTGAGGCCATACAGCAGGTACCTTTGAGCCCAGATCAGGCTGCTGCTAAAGCTCTTCAGGCGGACTCTGAATGCGAAGGCTACAAGCCTGAGGCAATTATAGCACAGCTCAAGGTGGCATTACAGACAAAGCAAAGCATGGAGAAAGTCGCCCATATCCTCGACAGCTGCACCAGTGATGTACTAGCAACTGTCCTTAAGTCTCCTATCCTCCTCGTCAACAATACGCCCATTGACGTGATTGCGCCCACGACCCTGTCGTGCGACATCCCAATCACAGCACTAGAATGGACAGTGGAGCTTGGACGTGCTGATCTAGTCCTTCTCCTCCTAGACCGGGGTGCAGATCCTAACTGCACCTTCGACGAGACTTATGGCCCTGCTCTGACCCGGGCGGCCAGAGAGCGGAGGACGCAGCTTGTGGACATTCTTGCCCCCAAAACGAGCCGTATTCTCGCACTACGGACGCTCTGCCTGGCTATTGAGCAAAGGGACATACCCACCGTCACATCCCTTCTTTCCTACGGCGTCCCCTGTGACTTCGACGCGGCAGACCATCTCCTGCCGCCCCCACTAACATCCCGCTACAACTGGTACCACGGCGAGGACTTCCGATGGGTCCCAGAACCGACTTTTAATCTCTCCCCCATCGTCCGCGCAACAAGACACGGCGACGTGGCCATGGTTCGCCTGCTGCTGAGCCACGGCGCGGACCCCAACACTGCATATCACTCCATGCTCAGTCCAGTGCCGGAGTGGCACGCCACCTGGCAAGAAGCGACGGGGTTCAAGGGGGGCTCGTGGAATATTGGTTTCTTGTGCGGGCGGGTCGTGCAGCTAGCGATGCAGCTAGGACACCGGGACGTGGTCGACGCGCTGCTGGAAGGCGGCGCGGATATCGGGCTTCCCCATTCGGAGTGGCCCGTGCCAGAGCACTTTTGTCCCATGGCGCCGCGGAGTATGTATCTTCAGGTAATGGCCGGGCTGGAGGAGGCTGCTCGAGGCAGGGGTAGGTAGGGGAGGGGTGCTGGAAAGGTTCTGGATTTGCGGTGAGGGGTGGTGTGGTGGTAGTCAGTCTGTCAAGATGAGGCATTTAAGCAACCCAATCAGATAGTTTATAATCCACTTCGTTTAACCTCACCTATCAGACTGCGCCATCTTCAGGAAGAGTCTACTCCGTACTTGCATACCAAGGTAATACTACTCACATTGGATGTGTGATTTCGAGCTTGAGGGTGCAAGCTTTTGCCAAGCTCATAGGCAATGTATTAACGATAAAGGTGACTCACATGGTCCCACATTCAGCGTGCTTCTTGCCATTAACCGTGCCACACCACACCCATGAGGATGACGGGCAAGCCCGCCCTTGGCACAGTTACCACCCCCCGATGCAGTGTAACCTTTTGTCAATCTCATGGGCGATGTAACAAAGGTGGACTGAAGTCGTAGTTTAGGTGATCAAATGCGAAGGTGCAGTATAAGTCTGCTCATATGTCACCATTGAGGGTAGAGTCCAGACATATGCAGGATTACTTGCGAAAGTAACACCATGTACGTAATAGAATCCAGGCCCTTACAGCCGAGGCACCTGGTCAGATCTATTGACTTACGTACATGTGATATAATTGGTTCATCAAGTATTCAGACATCTATCTCAGGTAGTCAATATCCCAGATCCTCCTGATCCATGTTAGCCCCTCTTTTCTCAGCTGTTTTTTTCGATAATTAATCTTTGTTGAAGATTTGATAGGTTACCTGCATGGGAAATCACAGCCAGTGCAGCTCAATTTCTTACCCATGTCTGCTGGATACTACCCTATGTTTGACGCATATCGAAATCATCTCTGATTAACAGGTATGCACTATATGCGATTTACCCTTGATTGTAGCTCAAGAGATCTTGATCTCAGTAAGTGTACACATATGTCAATTTGGTCAACCAGACCGTACCAGGGAGACCAGGCCCGGTGGTCCTTGACCATCGAGCAAGATAGTGGTCCGTATACACGTAGTGCCGGGCTCACTCCACGTCTGGACTTTCAGTCCAAACATCGTCCGGCTCAAAAAGTCAGAGAACTCTTTAACACCTACGGGACAGATCCGGTGATGAAAATTGCGGACGTCTATTGACACGAGACTATCATCTGGTGCGAGCAAGCCGGAAGCGATCAACATCTCAACATATTGTTCTGGTAGTAGAGGGACCAAACATCCTTCTCGAATCCAAACGTAGTGGTCGCAATCGGCCCATGATCTTTTTTGTTTATGGCAAGCCCGACACCACAGCCCAATCGCCTTCATTATGACCATATATCTCCGGGTTGGCTGGGAATGATGATGCGTAGAGGACTCTGTTCTTACCCGAGGGCTTATTGCGATACATGTGTAGTGCCTGGGCAAGGAACACATATGACTCTGGGTTGTGAACGTTTCTGATCCGGGGATTTGGATCCTTTGCATTTTTGATAATCTTGGGCAAAGGGTCTACGGAGACAGAAGTCAGTGCGCGCTCGTGAGAAACGCCAGCAGGGAAAGCAACACCTACAAGACTCATCTTCGCCCTTTAGGGTATGGTCGTTATCCGTGAGATGGTAGAGTTCATGATAAAAGGTCGAACCCCGGGTCAGCATCTTGTCCAGCGATTTACTAGTATCTCCACTCCCAAAGTTGGAGGGATAAAGGCTCCCCACAGTCTCGGACAAGGACACCACTGAGTGGCCGTCTGTGGTGGTAAAGGCGCCCGGACACAAGATCATGTGTCGGTTCGCCTTGCCCAAGTCATACTCTACTCTGGTTCCGTCCCTGTTCACGTAGTCGTAAACGCCGCTTGAGGTGGGACGTGCAGTTCTACCGAGGCGCTCTTTGCCGTTTTCGGGGGGTGGGCACATGTTCGTCGCGTGGCTGATGTCGTAACCCTTGAAGCTGGGAACCCAGAAGACGTTGCCGCCCTGGGCTCGCTGCCGAGTGAAGGCCTTGTCGACGGTCAGATACTCGATCGGCAGCCCCGTGGTGTCGTCGTGGTCTGTCGCGATGTCTTTACCGTCTCTATCTCGGACAGCACGACTGCCATCTTGGAGCTCAAAGGAGTCACCCGAGCAGAATAGCCGGGGTTTTTCGCCTGGGTTCTGGTTTTTTTTCAGGCCGCCTCCAGCCAGAAATTGAGTTACTCGATCCATGTGATCTTGTGATTGTCTTGGTTAGCTCTAATATCTGATGGGCAAGGCAGGAGAGTTTAACTACCTTTGATGTCGTTCCAGATCTGATTGTTCAAGTCATCATCCTGCCGCGACATATCTTGGAAGTTCCACTGGACTCCAAAAAATGCCCACCAGTGAACTATGTAGGGTGGCCAACTTCCTCTTCCTTCGGCCTTGCTTTATATGGCATGCTTGTAGGCGTGTTCGACGCCAGTGTGGAGAGTGGCGGCTTCTTGCACCCAAGCATCGAGCGTGGCAATGTGGTCGTCACAGCGGCTCTCCGCATCAATGAGGAAGAGATCTCTAATGCCACCTACGCCGCCGGGGCCGCTTGTTCCACCGACTCGCACCCTGCGATGCAGCTCGTGAGTGACGTCCTCGGTGAAGTTGGCCAGAGACAGTTCGTCCGGGGTTTTAGAACGTTGAATGAAGAGAGCTCGAGACGGCAGCACGAGAATCCATGTCGTAACAAAGATCACTGAAGCAAAGAACATCTTGAGATCATGCTAGGAAAGCTTAGAGTCTTAGTGTGTAAGTGTCTGGGCAGGAGTTGAGGGAAGGATGAGAACACGGGCGATGAGCGGGCCTAGATGAGCGGGCCTGGATGAGTGTCACGTCCTCCTCATGAAATCTGGAACCTATTAAAATTGAGCGTTCTCAATGAACAATGAAGGTGGAATATGAAAGGTGTCTGCGGGACTTAGACCCTGGGTAGATCGTGGCCTCGTTAGAAGAATAATACTCGTCTACTGAGTACATGCGTCCATCGCAAACTAATCCGCCCGCCCCCAACACAGAGTACCACTTCAGTCCCCTCCACCCTTGGTTCAATAGTCTCGTATATTGCTGATCATTTGACCCAATGTGTTGTATTTGGAAGGCATCATGCAGCTTCCTTGACTCTAGGGCACGTTGGGTAGGATCGAGGCACAACGGAAAGACCGGAACATCACCAAGTCACAACCTACGGGGGAAGGTCGAGCGCCGGGGCTACGGAGTCTCCATCGGGATCATATGCGTAGCAGTGGACTTTACACCATCAAGTTGAGCTCAAAGTGAGAGTATAATCTTGCAAATTCACCTCGAGCTGTGCGGCCTTTGTTCCATGACCAAAGTCTTCGCTGAACGTCAGCCAGCCCTCCAGCCTCACAGACTCGAGCACCGACTATCACCATCATGAATCTTCTTCACCTATTGCAGCCGCTGCTATGTGCCGGCCTGTCAAAGGCATACTTGGTCGCCCCACCAGGTACGGCCGCCCCAGGAGCAATTCAGCAGTGCAGCGGCTGGGTCCAGGCGTCGTACGCGCTGACGTGCGACATCATCGTGAGGATGTATGGCATGACTCTGCCGCAGTTCCAGGAATGGGTGAGTAAACCAGAAGCCGCGATCCTCTTTGCGCTGAGACTGACACGAGGGAAAACAGAACCCAGCCACCACCCTGCTGGGTCCTGGCTGCAACTTAATCAGTGGGCTCTACTTCTGCACTGAGGTTGACTTCATCAGCTATACCACTACCAGCAACATCGTGACCTCGCCACAACCTACATCCAGCTCGTTCAGCACGACTATCAAGACCAGCTCAACCAGCACCATCTCGACACCAACACCTACCCAGTCCGGAATGGTCGCGAACTGCAATCGCTCCTACTATGTGAACCCCGGGGACAACTGCGCCAATATCGCCAGCGCTCAAGGCATTGCTCTCGCCGACCTGTATGCGTGGAATCCCGCAGTCGGTAACAACTGTCAGGGGCTCTGGGCGTATGTATATATCTGCGTTGGAGTGGCCGGCACTCCCCCACCAAGCACAACTACAACAACAACCTCTGGCAACGGCATTGTTACTCCTACTCCCACGCAGTCTGGGATGGTCACAAATTGTAACCGCTTCTACTTTGTGAACAGCGGCGATGGCTGCGCCAATATTGCTTCCTCGCAGGGCATTGCTCTCGCCGACCTGTATGCTTGGAACCCGGCGATCGGTAACAATTGCGGAGGCCTGTGGGCGAATGTCTACATCTGCGTCGGCGTCAGTGGGACTACCCCGACGCCTACAACGACGAGTTCAGGTAACGGTGTGGCGACGCCCACGCCGATCCAGGCCGGGATGACGACGAGGTGCAAGACCTTCTATCGTGTTGTATCAGGCGATGGGTGCTGGGCTATCGCTAATGCCGCGGGGATCTCGCTTGAAAACTTCTACGCGTGGAATCCCGCGGTGGGCACCAACTGCGCGACACTTTGGCCGGATTACTATGTTTGCATTGCCATCTTGTAGTGGGCAGGTGGTTCTGAATAGTGAACTGGATGGGTCTCGGGTCAGACGCTGCTATGGCGTTCTTGAATACCCGAAGCAGAAGAGACAGAAATCAAACCAAACTTTATCAAATATCGAAAATGAAGACTAACATCAATGTTGACAACAACTGCCACTCAAGATTTCCCAAACTGCTGTCTATACTTTGCCATCACAGTGCTTGTGCCCCATAAACGCCCAAATGAGCTCGGCCCTCTGAAATCGAACCTGGGTAACGTCTTTGGGTGTACTCCGTGTGCTTCCTCTCTTTCCTATCGTCCTGAGCGCGAGGATCTGGGACGGCCCGGAAACGAGGTGATTTTCGGAACCTTTCCCATTACCGAGCTGCATCAGTAATGTTACGATCCTAGCACTGGGGATTGGTTGATCAATGGAATACAGAAGGTGTAAGGGTCGTAGGGGCCTGTTATGGAACAAGTGAGGCAGTCGATCAGTATTCACAAGATATAGGTAGGAGGTGCGTATTCAAGTGTAGGAATGCAGTGGTACTTGAATTGACTACTGAAGAGTCTGGAAGAACATACTGGCTACAAGGCGGGCTTCGTAGTTTATATAGACATCCCTTCCATCCGTCTTCAGTTAATCAACGGGATTCCTTCTTGCTGCGGTCGGCTGGCCGCTGACCGATCGGTCGGTCGGTCGGTTAGCCCTCGACCGGTCGATCGATGCTTGGCACTCCGACTTTCTTAGTAATCCTGCGAGCGTGGTTCTGCCGTGCTTCACCGCCTCATGCGGCCCATGTCGCGGCTCAGCCGTGACAAGTAAGGGGTAAATGTGCCACGGGTGGGCTTGTCTGTCATCCTATAAACGTAGGGCGTGGCATGGTTAATGGCGAGAAGTGCTAAAAAGTCGCCTTGGACAAGTAGGACCATGCAAATTGCCTGCTCCTTCAGTCCGCCTTTATCGTTACATCACCTATGTGATACAAAAGGTTGCACAGCATCAGTAGGGGGAGTAACTGTGCTGCAGGTGGGCTTGCCTGTCATCCCAATAGGTAGGGTGTAGTATAGTTAATGGCAAGAAGTTCTAAAAAGGCACCTTTGACAAGTAGGACCATGTAAATCGCCTCAAGTGCTGCTACTTCAGTCCACCTTTATTGCTACATTACCTATAAGATTAATAAAAGTTTGCACTGCATCGGTGGGTGCACTGTAACTGTGCTACAGGTGGGCTTGCTCATCATCCTATAAAGGTAGGTCGTGGGCTTGCCTATCATCCTAATGGGTGGGGGCATGGCACAGTTAATGGCGAGAAGTGCTGAAAAGACACCTTTGATGAATGGGACTATGTAACACGAGTTGGCACATGTTTTAGGGATATGCAACAATACTGTAGAGGCTCATGGCTGTGTGATGAGAAAAAAACGCTCAAGTTGGTGGAGTTGCTGCATTAATGCAACATCAATAGTGTGGATTCTGGACTTCGGGCATCCTGGAACCTCCGTACTCCATAGTAGTATCAATATCACAAGTGAGGTCAGCCAGATGTAAGACAATAGTCGGGCCAAGGGAGAGAGCCTTGCCTGTGCAGCACCCTCTTCGCCGCTTCGAGTTCAGGGTCCCCAGAATCCCCCCGTTTCTCTTTATCTACCTCTGGCCGGGCATCCATCTCGCCTGTCCATGTCCTTGGGGTCACTCACACGGACCGAGCCCAGATGGTCTTTCCCTTCTGTTCGCCAGACCCATCATCATGAGACTCTTGGTCGCTGCCACTGCCGTAGCCCTGGCAGTTTCCAGGGCTGCCGAGGCTTATCAGTTACACAACCCACACGTTAACCCGCACCAGAAGAGAGACGATGCCGTCAATGCGCTTCTGGCAGGCATCGTCGTCAGCAGTGCAACAGGCCCCATCAATGGCATGCCAACTGACCTGGCAGATGCCAAGGCAGCAATCCTCGCTGGAAACTACACCTCGAAACTCCACATGCCAGTCAGGGATCGCTGCCCTTCAGACTGCAGTCTCGTCGGGACCAACACCAGCTCCTGGTTCGTCTACGGAAACTTGAGGAGGCTGGACCGGGCTTGCGACAAGGTCACACTCTTGGACTTTGCCGTCTTCAACCCAATCGACGTACCCAGGGCCCACGTAGCCATTTCTGCCTGCACGGCGGACTTGTCTGATGGCAGCACAACTTCCAGCTCCGCCAAAAACACCTGCGCCAATGAAGGCGTGGAACAGGTCGAGCAGCAGGGCTCACTGGAGGTCACATCCTCGGGTGCTTCCTCCTCAACCCACGTCGGTACCGTGACCGCGGCTCTGGAGCAGCTACGTAGCTTCGCAGCGTTAGCTGAGGACAGCTGCGAGGAGACAATCAAATACGCCTATCTCCGCGACGTCTCCGTGGGTGTGTACTCCGGCGCGAGCCTGGCCGGTCAGGGCGTGCTCGAAGAGGTGTTAGAGAAGGTCCACGCCCAGATCACAGGGGCCAACACCGTCGCGGAAGATCTCGTCGTGCAGTTGTGCAGCGAGTCCGATGCATATGCATCGGCGCGCTACTCACTAGGCGTACACATCGACACCAAGCGCAGCATTGGTGCCGTCCAGCAGAATATTCAGACATGGAAGAACAGCTCCTGTGTCAAGACGACACAGGAGCTGTCCAGAGCGGCTGGCTGGACGTCAGTGAGCTTCCGAGCACCACCTCCTATTGCCAACAGCACCGGACTCAACTCGACGTTGAGCAGCAACTCGACCAGCATCAAGGCGCGAGCCGCTTCTCTCTGGGACAGCTCCAAGAAATTGCTCTCGCCCCGGGCCGACTGCAGATACATTCAGGTCGAGAGCGGGGACGTGTGCGATTCCTTAGCAGCCGAATGCGGCATCACAGTGGCACAGTTCAGACAGTACAACACCCGCCCAAACAAACCAGACCCCTGTGCCCTGCAACCCGGTGAACATGTCTGCTGTGACTCGGGGACTCTGCCAGACTTCTCCCCTAAGCCTGACGCCGATGGGTACTGCCACAAGTACCTGGTCAAGACGGGGGACAACTGCGCTGCTCTTTCGGCTGAGTACGATCTGACTAACGAGAATATCGAAGAGTTTAACAAGAAGACATGGGGCTGGTAAGTCCAACATGGCCCATGGCCATATCATCCCAGCAAAGCCGTGGCGTAGTATCTCAAGACTGACCCCTATCCAGGAACGGCTGTCAGAAGATGTTTGCCGATAATTACATCTGTCTCAGTACCGGCTATCCGCCCATGCCGGCGACCATCCCCAATGCCGTCTGTGGGCCTCAGGTCAACGACACGGCAAAGGCGCCGCCGGGCACAGACCTGAGCACCCTGAACCAATGTCCCCTGAATGCTTGTTGTAATATTTGGGGCCAATGCGGTACGACAGGCGATTTCTGTACCCCATCAGACTCGCCTACCGGCGCACCCGGCACGGCAGCTCCGGGCGAGAACGGCTGCATCTCCAATTGCGGCACCCAGATCATCACCTCTGGCCCAGCCGCTTCCAAATTCCACATTGCCTACTTTGAGGCCTGGAACTGGGGCCGCTCCTGTCTTCGCATGGCGGTCAATGACATCGACACCTCGGCCTACACCCATATCCACTACTCCTTCATCACCATCAACCCCGACTTTACCCTCAGCACCAAGGACGTAGCCGAGCAGCTTCCGCTCTTCACAGGCATGACGGGCATCAAGAAGATTATGTCGATAGGCGGCTGGGCTTTCTCCACCGAGCCCGCGACCTACAAAATCTTCCGCGACGCCGTGGCCACGCAGGCGAACCGCAAGAAACTCGCTGACAGCGTCATCAAGTTCCTTGACGATTACAATCTCGACGGTGTTGACTGGGACTGGGAGTATCCAGCCGAGCCCGATATCCCCGGCATCCCGCCTGGCACGGAGGCGGAGACCACTGGCTTTTTCCTGCTGCTCGCGGAGCTCAAGCTCAGGCTCCCCGCTGGCAAGACTCAGTCCGTTACCGCCCCTGCATCGTATTGGTACCTAAAGCAGTTCCCCATTCAAGCCATTTCCCTCACCTCACACTACCTCGTCTACATGAC
Organism: Scedosporium minutisporum; assembly: GCA_034774675.1. NCBI lineage: Eukaryota > Fungi > Ascomycota > Sordariomycetes > Microascales > Microascaceae > Scedosporium > Scedosporium minutisporum. The sequence goes on from SJVG01000056.1 coordinate 81,426, forward strand.
GTACGATCTACACGGTCAGTGGGATTATGGCAACAAGTATGGCTCGCCCGGCTGCGTCTCGTACGATGCGGGCCTCGGCAACTGCCTCCGGTCACACATCAACCTGACCGAGACCATCAATTCGTTGTCCATGATCACCAAGGCGGGTGTCCCATCCAACATGATTGCCGTCGGCGTCAGCAGTTACGGCCGGTCCTTCCAGATGACCACGCCGGGCTGCTGGACCGAGCAGTGCACCTTCACTGGGCCCGACTCGGGCGCTATGAAGGGCCGCTGTACTGACACGGCGGGCTACATCTCCGACTATGAGATCGAGGAAATCATCCGCAAAAACCCATCGGCGCAGAAGCTTATGGACCAATCGTCGTACTCAAACATTGTCGTCTGGGACTCAAATCAGTGGGTCGCCTACATGGACAAGGACAACAAGGCCACGCGGAAGGCCCTCTACCCGGCCTTGAACTTCCTCGGTTCTGCCGACTGGGCCGTGGATCTGCAGTCTGAGAACGGCGGCGGCGGCAAGTCCAGCAGCGACCAGAATGTTTATGTCGACCCTAACGTCTGGAACTCGGTGAACCCTGTCGTGACCGGGTCCCCGGGCGTGACGCTCATCTGGCCGCCGATGCCGCTCTCGACGCCGACCACCATCTCATTCGATCCTTGGACCACTATGGTGACGTACTCCAGTTTGACCACCAAAACGAGCACACTACCCGGCGGTGGGGTTACCACATATCCAGGGTATATATATGTGTCGTTCCAGACCATAATCACCATTCCACCGGTAGTGACAACCGAGATCCCTGTCTGGGGCGTTTCCATCTCTTCGGATTTTACAAGCGGTCCCATTGTCTTGACGAGCTCCGTTAAGCCGCAGCCCTTTGGTATCACCATTACCCCGTAAGTGATTGAATCGGTGCCGGCTTTGCTGTAACTTTTGTCCTGCTAACCATCGATGCCCGCACGAAACAGTGTGATCAGTGGTACCACTTCCATCATTGGGGCCACCAAGACAGAGACCAATTCGACAGGGGTCATCATCTGGGGCACCATCACGTACACTCCCCCCATCGAGACGTGGACCCTCGGTGGTTCGACAACTATCATCGGCGGTACAACTTTGCCCCTAACAGTTGTCACCGTCACGCCCCACCCTCAGCCAACGACCACTCACACTCCAGGGCATACGGATCCCCCCATCAACATCATCAAGCCGACTTGGACGGCGGGTCCCACTCCGAATCCCACCGCTTTGCCGGGATGTCCAGGGTGCGGCACGAGCTGTAAGTCGATGACACTCAAATCCCTCTTCCTCTTTCTTCCCCTCCATCTAACCCACTGCCCATCCAGGCATCCTCTTCTGCAACCCCAACTGCCCCAACTGCCCCCCAGGGGCCTTCGGCAACAACGGCGACCCGAACGACCCAGACAACGACCCCGATGACCCAGACGACGACGACGGCTGGACCATCCTCTTCGGCGAGGTCCCCGACGACCCCTTCCCGACCGACTACGCCGACAGCGGCGCCATGGTAAGCATATTTAACGATGTTCAGTCGAGCCTCTCCTCTTTGATGAATCAGCCCACCTCGACCACTACCACGACGAGCAAGCCTCCAGAGCCGACCGCGACGGTCCGGTGCACTTTCGGCGACGCCATCTTGTACTATCGCTTCGGAATTTATGACATCTCCGGCTGGGGCGGCGACAACGGTGAGCGTATTCTCGACGAAATGAAAGGTTGCGGTGCCCTCACGGGATGGAGATACGAACCAGGAGCACCGTCGGGCAGTTCGTATCGGGCGTGGTGTGCGTTCAATCTGCCGTTCTTCATCGAGGAAGGGTGCGTTGAGCGTGCGATTAAGAGCGCGGGAGGCCCGGAGCTCGCATGTGAAGGCACTGGATTCAATATTCCAGCAAGGTTGGCGGGGATTCCGGGGGATGTGAATGGGACGAGCTATGAAGATTATTATCGAAATATCACGGACCCCGCGCTGATTGAACATCATGAGTATCATGCGCCGGAAGGGTGAGGGGACGCCACAGGGACGGAGACCGAAGCGATGTTGCTGTTCGGGGAGGCTTCGCCGTAGTATTCGGGAGAGGCAGTTTGACAGAGATCTCGTTCTCTGGGTTTTTATCTCCCCTGTCTTCATCCAAGACGATATAGCGAGGTCAGCCGTATCATCTCCAACTTCTTTCTCTTGTTTTGCCACATCTCTCTGTGAATTTATTTTCTCACATTTATTTTCTAAATTTCTAAATATTATAACGAAAACGTAGACATTGATCCTCAGGAATACTGAGAACAACGTTGCTGACTACGATCTACCACGAAAGGTGGAAAACCACCTGTTGCAGTGCATGAGCTGCATAACTCCTTACGTAAGCTTGGACGATTGTAGGGGCTCCCAATACATGGGCGCCCGGGCGCCCATTTAATATTTGGGCGCCCGGGCGCGCCAGATGACTAAGCCTCCCAACACACCACGCCCATGGGCATGGAATCATTTCCAGCTTCATAGATCACCTCCCAACATGGCCACACCCTAGGTCATAGGATCACATCTAGCTTCTAATTATCTATAATAAGGAGCCATTTCCATTGATCAATGCTTTACATGCCTAACTACTCAGCTAAGTATAATGCCTGCTATTCCTTAATATCTCTCTCTACCCTCCTCTAGAGCTCTTCTACACCTCTCCTCCTATTATCAAATAGGTTATCATCTATCTCTTAAGCTACTTAAGCCTTAATACGATCATCTTCAGATTTGCTCCAGTCTAGGTAGGCTATTATTTCCTCCTTAGTCCAGTCTCTTAAGCCTATAGAAGTAGTATAACTTTTACCTATCTACTTATAGTCAAGGCACTACTTATAGCTTGCCTTATTATACTGTAATAGTAAACCTATTGCCCTCTAGTATTGCTGATTAGTTTTGACACTCCTACGAGGTTAGGCCTTATACTAGGCGTCTCTTACTACTATATATCTCTAATATATAGCTTATAGGTTATTATAGCTAATTACTAGAGATGAAGGACTTAGTGAAGTAGGTGATGCTACTTGAATGGGTGATGTGGATAGTGGAAGTATAGCTAGTATATCTAGTATTGCCTATATAGCTGGTTCTTGACCTGAAGCTAGTTCTTGACTTAAAACTGGTTCTTGACCTGAAGCTGGTTCCTGACCTGAAGCTGGTTGCAACAGCTCTATGTATCTTAGAGGGCATGCCTTAGATACTATTGTATGCCCAACTTGATAACATCTACTACACTTTAGAGCTCGTCTTCTAGCCTTAACCCTCTCAAATCTAGAAGGCTCCTGTCTTGTGCTTGTACTTGTACTTAGCTAACTAGAAGTCTAAATCTGTAGAGCTTGTCGTAGCTCTAACATTGGCTGCTATCGATCTATATCTTGCTTTAAGTGCTAATGGGGATGAAAATACTCTAGAAGGAGGCTCTATCTTTCATCTTCAAGTCTTTTCAAGATATAAACACATAGTAGTCTATATAAGGAAGTGAATAGATAGCTATAAGAAGTCTTAAAAGGTACTGAAAGTAATACTCTCTATTCTTATACTTTATATAAAGCTTAATAAGAAACCCAGCCTCATACAGCCTCAAATACTATTCTAGAGATATTAAGAGGTATCTATAAGTCAAACACCCCCCTCTCTAACACCCCCCACTTTCTGACACCCAAAATTTCACCATCCCAAATCACCACCCACCATCTTAA
>SJVG01000570.1:0-25024 GCA_034774675.1 Scedosporium minutisporum
ATGAAGTTCCACGCCAAGGAGACTGATGAGGAGGAACTCCTAGACAAGTGAAAAGGAAGTGCTTGTTTCGCTCCCTTTGGCATATTTGTTTGATTGTCGGAATGGGGTCTAAGCCACGGTGGCAGGACCGCTATCTCGGTCCGAGGGGGGTGTGGGACCAAGCCCTGATTGGCCGGTTGGCTCCTCGAGTTCCACCGAATCTTTGCCGAGACGCTAGATAGTTTGGGAACACTGTTGAAACCCTTCTTCTTCCTAATTAAGAACGATATCTCCATTCGTCGTTCAGGCTGACTCATCCCCCACATTAGTTCGGGATCTTTCTGCAAGCTCATCTTTCCTCTTCGTTTCTCAATTACCACCCAAGAGGTATTATCCCTACTTACTTATGAGATGGACGAGTTTTGCTTTCAGTACCCAAACACTATTGTCTCTATTTTTAGGTGCTACCTCATCATGTGAGGTGCCCTAGCCAACTTCAAAGTCTTTGTTGCCCTTGCCTATCTCACGAAAATCGAAGCGAGCGCCATTATTATCGGGATTCTAGGCCTATACATGTTTACGTGCTTGAACAATTATGGCTTGTTCCCGAGGGTGCCATAGCTCCAAATCCTCCATCTCCTCCTCTAGTTCCTCGGCATTGGTCTCAAAGCGTTATATCTCCAATCTGTTGCACTCATTTCGACAATATCCCTGCTAAGCCCGTCCCCCATCCTTTCGTGCCCGGAGGAGGATATACTCATGGAAGATGCGTATGGAGAACTTGATTTTTGCACGTGCTGGGACTCCCTAGTTGGGCTGAAATGTTCTCTAGGTGATCGTTGCACACCCGAGATTGATTTGCCCGCTCTTGTTCTGGGGTGTCGCCGTCCCCGCCGGCATCCACAATACCAATGCTCGAGCGCTTGGCATTAGCATACTTCGCAAGGATTTCCTTTGACCGAGGGACAGCCATATTGTTGAAGATATTGATGAGCTCTGGCTTCTTTGCCGTAGGAGGATAATGGGTATCGTGCTTGACCAATATATTTTGAAGCTGAGGTACGGTGAGCGATTTGGGCTGAAAACCCTCCCTCAAATAACAGAGCGTATCTATGTCGGACATTAGAGGTTGGGTGACTAAAAGGAATGAACTAGACACAGCGAGCAGTCTAGTACCCCCTTTTATGTTCGACGCCATTCTTCGCAAGGCTAATAATGCTCTAGTTGTTCATGTTAATAGACACCATGAACGGAATATGGTCTCTCCATTGGCCGTGATTCCTTCCCACACCAGACCTATGGATTAAGAGCCTGGGAAGCACAGTACAGTATACTGGCGAACCAAAATAGCCTAGTGACTCAATCGAACATTGATATCGATGGTATGTCGCTCAGTAGCCACGCCCGTAAAATATCCGACCGCTTACCCTCTTTAGCTACATAACTGAGATGAAGGTTAAGCAAGGCAAGGACGCCGCGGACAGTCACGCTCCCAAGGCTTCGCGTATGGTTTTTTTTTTTATGGGAGATTCACCTTCGCTTAAACGAGCACCCAGCGACGGCAGCAACGTCGCTCTGTCCTCTGGCGGAACGACTGCACCGCCTGTGTCCCTTCCTGGGGGTCGAACGGCACAACCACCCGCCGGCCCGGCCATACTTCGAATACCGCAAAAAAACACGACATTCCCCGAACGGCCTCATGTAGGGGAGACATGGATAACTCAAGAAATCTCCTAATCCCCTCTTTGCCTTGTATGAATGTGATATATTCGAATACCACGACTCCTCCAATACGTGCCAGTCGTTTACAGACAAGGGGATAGAATGTCCTCCTTTTTGCCGTATGCACAAAAGTCAGTATCGACGTAGTACAGATGTCGGAGGATTTCCAGGAGAATCTCACTTGGCAAGAGAATAAATGGCGCCATTAGTGGAAGGATGCGAAGGATAGGGTTCAATATTGCGTGGTGAATTCCAGGAGAGACAAGCACGACACTCCGGAGTGCTCGGTGTAGATGCTCCCTGCGTTTGTGGAGAGAGTCGTCGAATTAAGCGTGAGAACGCGAAGGTGTATTTATTCTTGCTAATAGAATTTTACGTTCGGAATGTGGCCAACGTTGTCGGTGCTTATATCTTCAGATGCAAGAACGGTCGCGTATTGATCTAGTTTGCTAGCTGCACTCCTTATCCATCAATCTCTAGACATGTACGTTGCTAACAGGCCTAGCCAAGGAATTTTATAAGCTTTCGCATCTTACAACTTAGATTAACTGTCGATTGCAAAGTTTTGAACTCACAGCTTCAAGGAAGGAGGCCAAGGCAATAAACCTATGAATGTAGAGCTTATATAAGAATATTTTGCGCTAGGAATCGGGGGACTGGAGGAGCAGGGTACAGATCCCAAGCACCGAATACCCTAGTGAATACCTGGAATAAGAAAGCAGGAAATCAGGAGTCTCATTCTCGAAATTCTGAGTCCCATAAGCCTGTGTGAAATATGAATTTTCGTACGGAGTACACTGCATTGGCCCCCTTTATGCATGGATGCCTGGCTCGCCCTGCTCATCCTGAGTGGACAGCGCTGGTGAGCAAAATCCACGGATGTGAACTATTCCCCCGCTCGGTGGGCCCGCCCACGCCGCCGAGGGGATGCACTAGGGTATTTTGCCCTCCTATCTTCCCTATCTACCTCTGATCATCTCCATCTAAATAGTCAGCACGGAAGAGTTTCAAGCAAAGTTACTTCCTGAGAACTCGTGCAGCAACTGGGGAAGCATCGAGCCATCGAGCTGAGGAGGAGAGACGCAACACGAGGCTCGTTAACCAGCCCGGCTGGCAGACAAAACCCGCCGCAGCTCAAGCCTTGGGCGGGGCTCCTGGTGGCCGGTGAGCCTGTATGAATACTGAGTAAACGGCAAGAAGCCTCCCCGACTAGATCTGCACCCGCCGAGTGCTGACCGCGCGAATTGAAAAGCTGGTCCGCCCCCGCCCTATCTCCTCCGTTGGGAGGCCTCTGGGGATGGCAGTGGGGGCGGAACGAGGATGCCAGCGAACGAACACCTCCACTATATCCGAAGTCTTATGCTCTTACACGGGATCCCATTATAATACGGCTGAGCATTGTGTTACCATACATCATCCACCTGCACTAACTAAATCTCTATTAGTCTAGTACAGTTGCAGAGCAGCACACCATCTCGAATTCTGCCTATCTATACCAAATTTGTAATTCGTCCCCCTTTTCCTTTTTTTGAAGAAAGAAGGAAACGACACAAAATCGGACCGAAAGGCCAAACTGGAATAATCATGCAGCCGGGGGGCAGCTCAGCGGGACCCGCCACTGTATGAAAGCGGTATATTAGGATTAATGATAATGCTTTGGCACGATCGTCCCCGCCTCCCAGACAGGGCGGACTTATCCGAGATCATGGCTATGCTTCCGGATTCAACTCATCCTGTAGGAAGAGAATGCTGAGCAATTACCCAGCCCTTGGGTGTGGGATGCAACGACCTGGTCCGGTGTCTCTCATCAAGCGAAGTTGTTGAACCGCCATTGGCCACGCAACTTGGAAACAACGAACTCTGGAGACGACGACGTGTTGGCCTTCCTCCGATTCCACCTTTGCTCACCTTGTATCGCTAAATGTTTCTCTAGACTGAATAAAGTCTATATCAGAAAATCTGAGAATGGATACATCCTTAGATTTGGATTTAGACAGGGATATTCAAGGAGGGGGAGTTCTTCTAGGTGCTGATTGTAATGAACTGATCTGGACTAGGTAGGCCTATTAACCTGCGCGCCCGGCTTACCACGCTTTCAACACGGCTCGTCGCCACCGAGATAGAGACCTTGGTCCCGGATACGCCAGGATTCTAGGAAACGCACTACGCCAGACCTCCTGTCCCTCCGCAGCTAACAAAGACTGAGCTCGCCATATTTGAGCGGCGTCGCACCCAGACCTCTATGATCTCCCTCGAAGACAACCTTATTTAACCTCGCTTCTCGTAAAGAAATAATATATTGCCTTCAGGGTACGCTGTCACTACTTCTGCACTCAGCATTATCAGCATCGGACTAGGAACTTTCGAAGCTTGCATGCCCGCAAACTTATTTTCTCTCAATTATTAATTACTCTACTAGCGACGCTCACTATTATATGCAGAGCCTTTCCTATCACTACACCACCAACACTCGACATCCTTCCCTGCTGCCAACCTGCGCTTTCTTTCCTACTCCCAACCTACATTTCTTTCTATAGAATCGAGAAACCCATTCTTGAACTAGAAAAGAGCAAACAGAGGAACGCACACAGACAGAATTTTATAAAAGAAGTCATTGGGGACCCATTGCTCTTCTATTCGCCTCAGATTCATCGCGAACTTCCTAACAGCAGGAGGACGCCAACTATCGCGAGGACTTCTCAGAATTTTCCCATGCCAGGCACTACTACCGCAATTGAACAAAACACTAGCGATTATCTCCTATTTAGATTGCTGTCTCCGTACCCACCTCTGTATATGGACGGAAGATCTGAGGGCTTATCAGGTAATCCCTAGACTACCTCTTAATATCCTACATATCAGCCAGAAGTAAGGTCTAATGCGTATTCTACATCAGCGACATCTACATCAGAGTACGGCGTATACCCTACGTCCGCACGCTCTGGGTCGTTCCCTGAGTATATCCAGCGTCCCTACCACCCCTATACTACTAGCAACAGTGGGAAGAGTGGAGGTATAGCTCAAGCTAATAGTCCTGACTCCATCGCACATTGTGTAACAAACCATTGGCTAACCATTTCTCTTAGACCACTCCATAGCGGGCCCAAGCCCTGCATACCCGTACAGCCAGGCGTATTCGCCCTACGGACCTTCTGGAGACATCACACCAAACTACCAGCATGGCGGAAGTGTTTATGCGCAGGCCAGGCCCGACTGGCCGGCATACGGACAACACAGCGCCGGTCCCTTGGCGCCTACCGGCCCTGTCTTCCCTACAACACCTTCAGCCCCGCCTCAGCTGCCCCCTAGTCATGTAAGTTTGGAATCATGTCTGCAATTTTCGGCAGATTTCGTGGTGTTTTAGGTATAGAATTAACTAGAAGAAACAGATGTACTCGTTCGTGCCGATCCCCGGTTCTCGGCAGCATAAACGACCCCGAAGGCGATATGAGGAGATCGAGCGGATGTACAAGTGCGGTTGGAATGGATGCGAAAAGGCCTATGGTACATTGAACCATCTCAATGCCCATGTGACAATGCAAGGCCACGGCGCGAAGCGAACCCCTGGTGGTGTGTATTCTCCTCCATCATGATTTTGTAAGACTGTGAGTTACTGACGTGGCCAACAGAATTCAAGGAGATACGGAAGGAATGGAAGCTGCGGAAGAAGGAGGAGGAAGCTCAGCGCAAGGCCGAGGAGGAGCGTCAGCGGAACGCCGCAGCTAACGCTGCGCACAACCAGGTCCAAGAGCTTGGGCCAGTAGACGGTGCTCAGCCTACTGCGGCATACGCAGGATCTCGCGCTCTGCGACTCCCTCCAATCAGTTATCCTTCAAGCCTATAAGCTCGATTTTCTTCTGTAGTCCCTGCCTTTAACTCGCACAAATTCGTCCCGCGTTCCCCGGACTATGCTGTTCTCGCCGGCGCCGCGTAGAAGGCTTGATCACCAGAGCGACCTTTGCCATAGATCCCGCTTTCAAGACAGGAGGAGAGGCGGTTCTCCATGGCGCCGCTGATCTCGTCTTGCTGCTCACCGATTTGATTCCGGCGGTCGGAGAGGGCTCTACAGAGTTGCTTTGTGGCGCGCCGGGAGGTTGGGTTACTCTTCTGCCGCCGCCGATCCAAGTAATGGCCTCTTGCACCCTGTCATCCTGTTTGCCATCAATATCGGCCCAATTTGACTAGCCCTCGATGTCCTCTGGATGCGGTCGAGTTGCCATATAGATAGTCTTGTCTAGCAGCTATGTTACTGTAAAAGACCAGGTTATGTGTCCATGATTCATTCCTTATGAGAGCACATATATGCAACGCTCTAGTCGCAAACTGGACTAAACTATCACCTCCCTGTTGAAAGAATAAGCGGGGTTAATGTAGTTGCAGTTCCGACAGCAGCAGACCCGGCGGAACCTTCGTTTGGTCGCTCGAGGGATAATCTAACATAACAATCAATCCCTCAATCGGATCTTTCCTCTTCCTCGATAGCACCAGCACGCATTTTAGTTAGATTCGTTAGACTGTTAAAGTCGCTAGATTATTAGCAATCTAGCTATTAAACAATCTAATGGAAAAACTGATTGCAATCAAAACGTCGGGGCTTTCCTTCTCACCATGTCACGGAAGAATTGCGCTGCATGTGTGATCTAAACTCTACATCTACACCGGCATTGGTTGTTCGTCCCTTAGGCTCGGGCCCTGTGCTTCCTAGTTGTCAGTACCAGAAAGGATGCGGGATGCTGTTGTTCATGGCATGCCGCCCCACCCTTTCGTATTCCCTTATACGAAGATTACTAGTCGTGGAGGGAGAGGGACCATGTGGTCTCCGGAACGTGGGCGCTCAGATGAATTCGACCATTGAGAAGGGCCACTGACAGGATATGTTTGAGGATCCCACCGCCACTCTTTGGTCGTGTGGAGATGGCCATACCATGAGGCGATATGCACCACGGCCCAATTCCAGAGCACGGTGAATGAATGCTTACACTACTATATTTTGTAAATGCAAAGCTAGGCTCATATTTATCTCCTTTGCAAAGGAATGCAGGACAAGTACGGCAATTTTTCATTTATTGATTGATGATTGTGATTTAGATTGTTTTAGATTGTGGCTCACCGCGCGCGGCGACTTGTGCCCTCCTTATCCCCATCTCAATATCAAAATTTAAAATTTTATAAATTTATTAATAATCTACTAAATAATATCTTGAGACCGAAGGAGTAAACTAACAACTCTCTGAAGAAGTTGAATTATTTCCTCTAGCTGGGCTGAAATGTTTTTAAGCTGACCATTAAACTCCTGGGATGGACCTTGTTCTAGGTTGCAGCGCTCCCTGCTGGCATTCACAATGCTGATGCTAGAGCGCTTAGTTTTAGCATACCCTGCGAGGATCTCCTTTGGCCTAGGGACAATCTCCTTATTGAAGATATCAATGAGCTCTGGCTTCCTTGCTTTGGAAGGGTAACGAATATTGTGCCCGACCAATATATTTCGAAGCTGCGGTACGGTGAGCGACTGGGGCCTGAAATTCTCTGTGTCGGACATTTTTAAGAGTTTGGTGACTGAAAGGAATGGCAGTTCCGGTACACCCTTTTATCGTTCCTTGTGAGGCTAACAATGCTCTCAACTACGTGCGTCACATTAAGGTTCAGGACGGCGAGCACTAATAATATCCTATATTAGATTAACTGCCTTAAGAATTCGATGATGTGAGTTTCTCTACGATTGCGGAAGTTCCTTACGTGTCCTGACATATTCCCATTGATCAACAGATCCGACATCTGTCCATTCCTGTAGAGATATTGCAGCGGTTTCTTGCAGGAATCGCTACAGACCATCGACCATACCTGTCTCCTTTTTCATCTATGCTGCACTACTCCGTCACGCTGCCTATGCTCTTCCGGAGGAAATTTCTTCGCAGTAGGATGCGCCCCATTTACCATAGGAGCTTGCTAGACCTGCTGCTTTTCGTACCGGCAGCGTTGACAACCTGGGGCCTCGAGGCTTAACGTCGAAAAATGGGTGCGATATAGAGACGCGCGACGCTAAAGGGGGAAACTGCCCGCGCCAAACCCTTTGATGGAAACTCTCTGAGCGTCTTCCCAGTACTAAGATATCCCAGAGGTGTGAAGGTGTGGTACCTGGAATACAGCTCGACCTGACGCTAGGGCAGGGTCACGGCCAGACGACTCTGCATTCTGGTAGCAGCCCTAACGGGCAGACTAGTTTCTTTCTACCCGAGGGCCCTGCTTTTCCACTGGAGGCCGCCGCTCAGCCTAAGCCTGCTCCCGCAGATTGTGGTAATACGGGTGATGTCAATGACGATGATACCGTCTCTAAGGCACCGTCGACGCTAGCCTCCTGATCCTGTGTATTCTCCCCTCAGGTAAGCAGTCTTGGCTCGGGGTCCATCCTCGACATTTCCTATTGCCGGAGAAAGAGACGACACGATCCATCTGATGCTCCGCTATCACACCTTGCCGGAGGATGACCTCACTGAAAGTCCCCAATCTTGGAGCCCAACCATGAATTTCGAGATTTAATACCGGAACTGTTCAACTTGCCTTGCGCGAGTTTGCTGCCTGGAAGATGGACCCTTGAGCGCGCCCTTTGGTGCCTCGCTTCGCGTGACCCATGAGCCTCGTTAAACCGAATCACTGTCAGCATTGCTTCACGCGTTGCCAGCTACTTACACTGCGTAATCTTCAAAAACCTCTCACTGCACATTGGCTGCCTTTGTACTGCCCCGTTTGCTACGTGAAGTTCAGCGGCGCCTCTGGTCGAGATGCACACATTGTCCAGCGCACCTGCGAGCTCAGAGACCGACCGCCAGCCTACGAAGGGGTCTCTGAGGAGAAGCTGAGGCTGACTTCTAACGTTCCCACGTCGCTGCCGGCAGTGAAGGCATGGTATGCTATCTGGGATATCCTCTATCCCGATACATCGCCGCCCTCGTCACCGCGGCTTCCTAGTGAGGTTGGTCTCCAGATCGGTCGCGCTCGCGACTTTTGGGCTGAAAGGGGCCAGCTCATCGTCTCCGGCTTCCTCGAGTCCAAGAACAAGCTCTCGTGGGATATGCCGGATGAGGAACATAGCCTTGCGGCTCTCTATTCGCTTGTCCTCGACCATCTCATTGATGAGATTTTCAACGGCCAGGACAAGCCATTTTCATACGTTTCTGGCAAGGGAGATCCAGCACCAGCCTCATCTGCCATGTCAGCAGCGGGCAGGCCGACGTAACCTCGCCCTCAAAATATTGAAATATGGGAAAGTTGCTTACGACAGAGTAAGCTCTGAGTCGGGCGAGATCGAGATGACGACGCTTTGGACCGGAAAGTTAGGACTCATCGACGTCAGGGTCAAAACAGCATGGGCAAGTTATGGGGACAGTTGATTAGTGGCTGGCCAAAAGTACATTGGTAGAGTCTTGCCGACGAACCACACTAGCTGTGAGAAAAAAATTGATTGAATTGATTGAATTGATTGAATTGATTGAATTGATTGAATTGATTGAATTGATTGAATTGATTGAATTAATTGAATTGATTGAATTGATTGAATTGATTGAATTGATTGAATTGATTGAATTGATTGAATTGATTGGTAAGTGTTAACCTTAGTACGAAACCAACGGAGACAGAGCTTCAAAGAATGGTGGCAGAAACTCATCTGGTTTCGACGCATCCCAGATGTCATTGATTGATATATTTAGCCTCTCCGCGCCGAGCCAGTCCGAAAACGAATGAATCCACTCATCGGCAAGCTTTTGGACGTACGCCTTGTCAGATCGGAATTCTACCGGGCAGAGTACGCGGGCTGGAGAGAGGCCCTATTGCTAAATCAGTCTAATATATCCTACTTATTCGCACGGCTCTTACTTCAAGGTCTTGCTTTTCGCCTAGTCAATAACGGCCAAACTCTAGCATTGTCTGGCTACTACGTCCAAGGAACCCCGTTGTATGAAAAATACTACCATTCTTCAGTTAGTTTCCCACTTTATAGCAGGAACATAAAGATACAGAATCTTACCCACAGGGAAGTACCATATCAGGGGTATCTGTTCCATCGTGGGTAGGCCGGAAGCCGTAGATGCCATGCGCAACCGCTGGATCTCGGATGCTTCTGCCAGCTGCGCGAGAAAAATTTCAGTTAGAAAAGATAATTGCGTATCTTGTAATGGTCTTTCATCGAGATGATATATAGCGAGTTTTGGTCGTATCTCGCTCCGTTTCGACAAGAGTATCGAGAAAGATTTGGCTGCAGTCCTTACGTTTGTCAGGTTACGCGGTTCCTTTGGTATGTTTACCTAAATCAACCTGTCTTGGAGATCCTAATGCAGAGGGCCTCAGGGAGAAGGGAAAGTCTATCTCGAAAGAACGAAAAAAGGAAACCCTCCGTCAAGTGAGGACGCATAATGACTGGTTTCTTAAACACCTGCTCAATGATACAAAATCTATCATAATTGTTCCGCGATATAAACTTGACTATAGGGATGAATATCTAGCGTAAGCAGCTACGTTAGGGTAACTTTTTGTAGTAGAGCTAACCTTATCAATAGCCCTCCCGAGAATCGCGGTTACAACGGCTTTGATTCAAACCTTCATGCTTCATTGTCCGGGGTGCCAAACCTCATTGTCCCCAGTATGACAAATAGAAAATGCGTGTTCTCCTATTTCACTCAGCTAACTGTTATGTAGTTGGCCAGTGCTCCTATCATTCTGAGATTACAGGACGGGAAGAAGTTTTTCCAGTGTCATTATCTATCACCGCACCAAAAGGTAAAAACAAGGCCGTAAACTGACAATATGCAAGGTAAGGATATTGGTCACAGGTATCTCACAGAGAAGAAATTGCCTACATCCGTCCTAACTGGCCGTGCCGCCTTTTAATCCAATCTCTGTTTGCTGCGCCACAACCCTACCCCTGAGCAACTCGATCCGGATAAAGAGAAGGCCTTGGGTTCTTTGAAAACAAGTTAATCGGCTCCTCGATGGCATCCTTCTTTCCCCTCTTTCCCTCTTGTTCACGACGAGGACGAGGGGTTTCATTGTTATTTAGAACTGCGATCTCCTATCAACGAAGTGATTTCTGGCAACGACGGGACTTATCCATCGTGAGGTGTAGTGAAACAATCTGAAATGCGCGGTTTACCTCAAGCCGCGAAAATTGCCGGTTCAGGCACGTTCCCTGGAAGAGTTGGAGGATGGGTGGTTTCCCATACCTTCTAGCTCACCTGTAGCGTCTCCCCCTCTAGATAATTGCTCGGTGCGTTTCCTCTAGGCTATCCAGCGTGGAGCCTGAATGAGCCTTGCCAGGGTGAGCTTGCAGCACCTCCATTAAACCTTGAGGGAGGGCCCGCGGGAAACTGTACACAGGCACTAGACTTAGGACAATGGGTATGGATGTTAGCAAAGGATCCATCCTTGCCTGCCGGGGCATGGCCGCAAAGGCGTTCTGGAACGCCTGGACGTCGTCATTGATGGAGAGATGCAGCGTGCGCGCAATGTCGTGCCGATCTAACACGCTCTTCTCGTTCGTGACGATGCAGAGAACTTGCTCCGACTTCTCCCTGATAAGGTCCGCGTTGTGCTGCGACGCTTCCTCGCTGAGCCGCGATCGATCAACGTCCAAGCCCTTCCCCTGCATCTGTGTAGCATGAGCACCCGTATGCTCGGTCGGCTTAAGCTCTAAGCCACGCTCCTGATGGGAACGATGGTCATCATGACCAGCCATCGCCAAATGCTCATTGGCGTGTTGCTCCTACGACTGGCTAATATCGCGAAGCTGCATTTGCGTGGTCGGCATGTCGTTCGATAGCAACCACTTGTTTTCCCGCTCGATATAGGTCTTGAGGCTAAGCCCTTCCTCTGTGACCTGCCGCGTTGCCATCAACAGGTGCGCGTGATGGGTCCGAACGTCACTCGCCTCATGCGGCTAATGAATGGCGAAATCCACCGCTCCACCATAGCGATTCGCCAACTCCTGGGCGAACCCCGTCGGCGCGGCGTGCATCTAGGACATGCCAGAGCTCGTCGAAGACCACGTTTCGCAGCCTGACAGCGCTCTTTGCCCCGGCGGGCTTGAAAGGGTAGGCGAGACTGCCTGACGCGCTCGACTTGGAGATCTGAGACAGGAATGCCAACAGGATTCTTAATCCGTAGAGATAGCCATCCGAGCAAGACACCTGGTCTGCGGGGTTTTTTCTCGCAGTCTGGAGATGGTGCTGACCAGCTGCGCAAGGGTGGCCTGTGTCTTCTGGCTGGGCTCGTGCGGGGGCACACCAAGGAACGATGCCTTCTGGTTTGCAGCGAGCAAGGCAGAGACGCTGGGATGTGACTCGTGAGGTTTGGAAGACTGCCAGGGCTGCGTCCACTTTTTCGGCAACGGCCAGGTTTGGGATGGCACCAGTCGACTGGAGAGTGGAGAGGACATCCGAGCCGTGAGGGAAGGGCCACCCCACTTCAGACACCGCGATCCTGATGATTTCAAGCTTCGCTTCGCTCTTGGCCGCCTCATCCGCGGGGTCCAGCCGGATGGACCCGACACATTCGACCAAGCCCGGGAATCGCTCTGGGTCGCGGTCCTTCGTCAGCAGCTCCAGAACGCTGCACCACGTCTTGGTGTAGGATCCCATCTTGTGCTCGAGGATGTCAGTCAGCACGGGCTCCGCAACTGCCAAAACGTGGCGGCGAAAGCTGAGAGACATGGGGGCGCGCATCAGGGCCAGGAGCAAGGCCGCCGCGGCGACGTGCTGGCCGGCCTTTGCGCCGTCGCCAAGGACCTTGCGGACCAGGTCTTTCACGCCCTCCAGCTTGGCGGCCGTCTTGTCCGCTTCCATCAGCCCGACGGCACCGGTCAAGAGCTCGACGGTCGGCATATGGATGGTCGGGGAGTCCGCGCCCGCTTCCGCTTCTGCTTTCTTGCTCGATTCCGCGCCCGACTGCTGACCCATTTCTGCACCCGCGTTCGCGCTCTTTTCCGAAAAGGACAGGACCGTCCCGAACCATTTTGGCGTCAGGGCCGACCCCAGCTTCGCAAGCATGTGTGCCGCCTCCGGGTCGCCATCCGAGAGTTGCACGTCCGCATGCCAGGCAAGGAACGGGGCCCGCACCAGCGACTCGTAGCCAGCATCATCCACCAAGAAACCATCGCTGCTGCCGTCATCGCTGTCGGGGTGATCGTTGCCGCCGCGCGCTGTAAAACCGGCGAGGCATCTGTGGGCGAAGGTCTCGTCCCCGTCCGCGCCCCCCGCTGTCCCGTGTGCGGAGACGACTCTCGAGATTGTTCCCATGGCATATTCTTTCGATGCAGAATCCGATGGGATTGCCGAACTGGGCGATGCACGCGTCGCGACGCTCGCCAGACTCCGCGCCGGCACCTGCTGCGAGGAAATGGGTATATTCGAGTGGGGCCGTGTCTGTTCCGAAGCTCCGGACCTGGGCGCTGATGCACTCATCGTGGATGCGCCACCATATAGCGTACCCGCCGCCGACGAGGCTGGCCACACCTAGCCCTCGTGGAGGCAAGGCTCCCCAAAAGGGTAGACGAGGAGGCCGTAGCTCGGCGAGGGGTCAGGCCAGAGCTCTTTTTTCTCAGGGAAGTGTTTGGTACTACAAAGGCCAGGACCATGACCAGATAACATCCTAGATAGCCAAATGAGCGAGGGATGGCTGCTCTTGTCTGTCGAGGCCAAAGTGATTACTGGAATTCTACATGGCATCACGGACTGCAAGGAGTAGATAGGAACAAGTGGGAAGTAAAAAATCTAAATTGAAGAGAATACAAACCGATTGGTAAGCACCCCCTGATACCGCTGACGTCCGGCCGGCACCATCGAGACAGCCGGAGCAGCACCGTCCGGCCCGAGTCTCCAGGCTTCCACTAGCCCCGTCTTCAGGAACTCGCCCGTCCACTCAGCGAATGCGTCCACGTTGAGCTCTTCTCAGTTGGCGGCCATGGCCGGAAAGTGGGCATGACTGAGAAGGGACGGGAGACATGCTGACTTCTTCCCGTTTTCCGAACAGGGCTGGGAACATCTGGGAAACCGGCTCCCAGGGATTTCTTGGTAGTGAGAGCTCACAGAGGAGAATCCACAGATCACCGACGGTGATGCAGAGTAGTGCGCCGGCTTGTCAATAGCCGACCGAACAAAGGTCTGCCAACCGAGATCGGGCAACGCCCCGTGGTCTGCACCTGGTACCACGTAGGTCTCCCTTTACTTTAGCCTTCAACGGGCCTACTAAGTCTTCTCGTTCCATAACAATGACACAGTCCCCCCGTGAAAATCTTGTCTCTAGGTCTGGAAAGTAGAGTTTAATATAGCCAACGAAGAGTCTCCAGAGAAATGGGTGAATGGGTGGTGTAAGTTGCTCCAGGGACTGGAACGGAGTGTAAAATGGTCGGGCGCATGGCTTGGGGGCGGGCGAGGCAAGGAATGCGCCGATGGACCGACCGAAAGCGACGGTGTGCATATCATTAAAGGACTGGGGCAGCTCATCCTCTGGTACGCCAAGAAGTGCCCTCCAAATGTTTTGACTCGCTGCGGACCAAGCTGCTGCCACTCGATTTTGGTAGTGCTTAGCAGTGTAGAGACTTGCTCTGCAATTTCTTTTGACCGAGGAACTGTTTGGCTTAGATTCCGTAACCCTATTAGGTCCGAACGATCGGACGATGACGCGGTGGCTAAGAAAAGGGCAATCTGGCAATCTAATAGTGTCAGGGCTTATAATTAACGCAGTGTCTTAGATTTCTAAGTATATTAAACGAAACGAAGAAAGGGTATAGCGATAGATGGTTCCGACTTTGATCTAGACGATTATATCAACACCAAGCCCATCCTCTTCGTCCAATAACTCCCTTAACAAACTTAAATGCTACAAAGCTATCTAAGGACCCTCAATGCACTACAGAAGTTGTTAGTAAAGGGATACAGAGTAGATCCGCGGAAAGCGCGAATAATTAGTCGAACTGTTGACGCCCTCGCAATCAGGGGAAAGCACAGCCTAGTTTTGAGCGGATGACAGAGCCATCTCGTAGGCCGCATCAGGCCTCTAAAGAGTTGGCCATGGAGAGGTTAAAGGCTATGGAGTGGCCTCCCTCTTTTAGCAGTAAAACAAGGTAGAGCCGGGCGAGGCGGTCGCGCGTTTCTGCCGTCCCTACCGTGGCTCCGGAGAAGGAGGTGGAGGCCGGGGAAGAGCATGATACCTTGGCGGATTTCGTTTTACGCAGCCACCACTCTGCGGCGACCGCGAACTCTCCAGATCGTGGCCCCGAAGCCACCGCCAAGGAGCTCAATTATTTCCCCGGACCTTACATTTACGTTTACGATATGGATGAGAAGACGAAACCAGTCATGGTTAGGGAATACGCCAACGTCGCAGATAAAGCAGATTGCAAATGGCCCCAGTTCAAGGCCGTGAGCCAGGGACGCTGTCCGTTTGCCGACGAGTGCTTCGCCGATGCCAGGCCGATGAGGCGTGCCGTGGGAGGAAAAGCCGTGAAGAAGCCGCTACCAAAGTTTCTGTCACCGCCACCGCTGCTACAGAGCGTGGGTCCAGTCAGAAGGCGATAGGGCCCTTAGTTCCCCGCGCGGTCGGCCTCAGCGTCGTACTAGGCAACAGCACCCATCTGCGCTACCATATCCAAGACACTAGTAACCTTCTTGCAAGAATCGCTCACTGTTAGAATTTCAGCCCATTTCATTCCCGTCCACTCTCCTGGGTCTGTGGCGGCCTGTGTGCGGTCGGAATATCGAGATAGGAGCCCATTTTGTTAATTGTGGCGATGCCCTCAGTGACTATACCCTTAAAGCCCTGAATGAGTATCTCAGATTCTAAAGGCGCTATTAGAAGAGTTGAAGATACCGCCCTGGGTACCTCCTCAGTCGCCGGTGTCTCCTGTTTGTGCTGGACCACGGGAGTCGATAGTCCTGGAGATGGCTCACGTTCATTGCCCCTTGATGATAGTGGTTCAGGGGTAGCTACCTTGTCGTACACGCGTGTTTTTGCGGTTTTTCTGGTCTTAGCTGGCCAACAAGGAGAGTCATCCAACTTCCTTTTTCGCAAGGGTGCCGTGCCTGGGGTTAGGCGGCTCGTTTGCTTTATTGCCACCGAGACATTTTGACAGCTCCTCGCTAAGGAATTGGGCAAAATCAGGTACTTTATTGCAAAGTGATTGTCGGGAAAGCGAAGCTTTTCCAACAATGAATTATCCCAGTAGTTTCTTCCCTTCCGAAACAGTTTCTACGTCACAAACCCTTGCCGAAACCGATTCCCATCTATGGTGCGACATCGGAAGACCCTCTGCCAAAAGGCCTGTTTTACAGTGATATTTTGGGAATCAAGAACATCGGATCCGTTCCAAGCTGAGTGTTTCTTCCATATTCCACTCAGTTTCAGCCTGAAATATCAGGTTCCAATTTGACATGTGGGCCAACAGACACTTAATAATTTCGACCAATGGACTGTTTTTCTCCCTGGATTCCTCCTGGTCTCTTCAGCTTCCTCCCCTTACCAAGTCCCTCCAAAACATCAAACGTCTGAAGAAAAGGAAGAAGCAATGGTACCACCGACCTCTCACCACCGCCATCAGGTATCTCTAGAGGGACTTATCGGCTTCGCCGCAGTCCTACCGTTGAACCAAGCGCAGCGGACAGCGGCAAGGGCTAGATTCAATTCTCTCTTTTGTTTTTAATATCGCCTCTACGTTGATTCAAAAGTATCATGTCCGGTATCTTCAATTCATGGCTGCCAGGGCTATCGCGGTCGCCACCAGGCCGCGGATCTCTAAGTTAGGGCGTCGCCAGAGCGAGCGTTTGAAAGAGCGCCACGGCGAACGTCGTGCTGAACGCCGTCGACCCGAAATTGCCGACACGAAACTGGAGCCGGACCTGGAGCCACAGGCGGAGGATGGCCCACCCCTCCCCGAGAGGACCAATCCCTTCTCTCCTGGTCAAGGTGTCCCGGTTGACTCTACCGATGGCGACACCGAGATGGAGGATGCAAATGACACCGGAGTTGATTGTCCACCAGGTCCTGAAGAAGATTGTCCCCCGCTGCATCCTAGGGGGTCCGAGTTCGAAGGGGTTCGGCCTGACGGGAGCTGGCCCCATCTTGAAGATCTCAAGAGCCACATCGAAAACGGACAAGTGCTTCAGTACCAACTCGACCTGGTGCAGGAGGGATGCAGAACAATGAAGAAAGAAAACATACGACTTCAGGAACTGGTGGATGACAAGAGGGCCACTGTTAATTCACTTATGTCAAGCCTGAGCAGGGAACGAGCTGCCAAGGAGAGCCTGGGTCGACAGCTGGAGGTTACAAAGTCCAAAATGGGCCGCCAACTGGAAGCGACCCAAAGCTCTTTGACTACGTCGCGATCGCAGCTCGAGCACGCCGAGGCCGAGAAGAATGAGTTCCGCCGAAAGTGGAAACAGTCGGCGAAGGAGCTCGGGCAGCTCACCAGGACATCGCAATCCGCGTCGCAGGTCACCGACAGCGACCTCGACAAATAGGCCAGCCAACTCCGCACGGCTATTCGCGATTTCGCGATTTGCTATTTCAAGAGCGACAGTTCCTTTCCGGACTTCCAGGAGAGGTTCGAGAGGGGGAAGAGTGCCGTGGGTTTTGAATTTATGAGGGAAACCACAGCAGGCACGGCCGACTTTATAGGATTCCTGGTATCTCCGACCAGACGCAGTGCCGTGATCCAAGCATTCATCTGGGCTTCTCTTGACCAGGCGGTTTTCTCCGAATTTCGTTGGGGAGACGGTAAGTGACACCTGTCCCCATTTTGATAGGACATAAGGAGCTTGGCAGAGTTCTTACGCTTACTTCTTCATAGCCGCGAGGGACGCCGAGGCATGCAGGAAATTCAAGTCATGGGTCGTTTCCACGACGAAACTCCTCGTCGATCTCGAAGCAATCGAGAGCGAAAAAGAGGCATTGGAGCAGAGAAAGGTTACTATGCAACGCCTCGCCAAGGATGATCCAGGGGCTGACAACTATGAGGATTTTCTCCAGGAGATGGAAGGCGTCCTGGAGCAAGCTATCGCTATGGACTGTGATATTTGCCTCCAGGATGCTGATGTTTCCTGGGGGTTTGGGCTGAACCTCCCTTGTCAGTTTGATGCTGCAACCATGGCGGTGGAGAGAGGCGAGATGTCCCCTTAAACTGAATCTGCCGTTGTCTGTTCTTCTGGAATCCTAACGAATTGAGAGGCTGTAGGTGGGTGGGGGTTGGATAGGTAGGTTCTTCTGTACTAGCCCTAGGAGAACTTGGAACAGCAGTTGGCGGCGGGATTGGCGCTCGCTTCAATGGCCCTCTCTCTGATGTACTCGCCTTGGGAGAGCTCAGAATGGTACGGTCTGGAGGGCGGACTGGAGACCGCCTTAATATGGATCGTTCTCGCGTCGGCGGCTCAGAACGATGCAAGCGCGGTGATCTGCGACGGTTATTTTGTTGCTACGGATGCGATTATCGCTGTGTGGGCTAGATTTCTGTGGCCATGTAAGGTCCAATTGTCCACTTCATCAGTATGATCGGTAGATCGCTCCGGCATAAACTGGGGCGAGTTCTTTGGTGTAGATTCCTGCACATGTGGAGGGCGTATTGGAGATCTCTTTGATTGTTCACCTTCGTGCCCATCTTTTGCATAAGAACTTGCGATATGTTCCATAGGGACTGAAGATGAGTTGTCTAGTGTAGACTCCTGTGGAGGGTATATTGGAGACCTCTTTGATTGTTCACCTTCGTGTTCATCTTTTGCATGAGAAGACCTCACGAGAGCCATGGGGACTGAAGATGTATTTGATACTTCTTCGAATGGTTTAGTAAGTTCTTCGTTGGTAGTAAAAGGGCTGGGTAATGGCGTATTAGACTCTGGAGAATCAATTGGAGACCGCTTTGAAGCTCTTGTTCCCGCCCGCTCTGGTCTCTTCATAGGATCGAGCTTATATTATCGGCCAACTCCTTAATATCCTCTCGAGTAGTCACCAAGTCGCTCCAAACAAGCGTTGCTGAAGTTCGGAAAATGCTCAGTGTCCGCTATGTGTCGTCGGAGCCGCTGGCGCACCGCCCTGTGTTACTGAGACTATTCAAGTCGCTCCCTAGCCTTTAGCGGGATCGGGGGTTCGAGTGGGGAAATAGTCTATTTATAGACAAAATCTAATTTAGGCATTAGTTCGACTATATAATGGAGCAGCATTTCTACCACCATTTCTATTCCAAAAATGAAGCTCTTCCATATCATTCCTTTGCTCTGCTTGATGGTGGGTCTCGTGCTCATAATTCTCAGTCTATTTGGGGGCAACAAGCGGGGATTCATGGAGGAGTATGCCATCCTCAGGGTAAGTCTAGGATTGTTCCCAGTGTGCACGTAGTGAAACTAACTACACGGGCAGGTAAATATGACTTCCTTTGGCAATAATCTCTTTGATATCGCACCGGAGGAAAGCCAAGACCCAAGTGATAAGAAAAATAAAGGGGGCATCGGCGATCTCCTGTCTGGGATCGCGAGTGAGACTAAAGACAAGGTTGAGGGGAAGATTAACAAAGTAGGGAACAGCCTTGCCAACAAGCTCAGAGAAGAACTTGGTATCGCCGACTGGTATTCTATCCACATTCAAGAGTTCTGCCAGGGCTCATTTAAGAATAACTCAGCCGGTTTCGAGGTGGCCGGGTGTATCGCCTTTAGGCCTGGAAGTGAGCCGCACCTACAAACCCAATCCTCTTCAGGAAGTCCAAGTTAGGGGCCTAGGAGCTGACGTACATCACCGCAGACTACATCAACCTCACAGCAATCCTCGAATCCGACCTCTCCGTTGGCCCTCTAGAGCTCAGCCTCGTCGATTTACACTGGCCCCCGGGCATCCAAAGTCAAGTCTCCAAGTTGAACGCAGCCCTCCACGTCGTCTTCATTTTCTATGTCCTCGCCGTCGCTCTGACTGGCGCTGCTGTTGTCTGCAACTTCGCGCTTCTCTTCCACTCCTTCACCCCCTTTCTTGTCATCGCCGCTGCCGTGCTCTCCGGTCTAGCGTTTGTTAACATCGGCCTTGGATCTGCTGTTACAACCGGCATCGCTAGAGCTGTCGCCAAGGCGATTACGGGAATTGGTGAGCAGGTTGGCATTTCAGCTGTTCCGGGGAGAAAGTTTATAACTTTGACTTGGGTCGCTTTTGTAGTTGTTGGCGTGGCGGCTGGCTACTGGGCTAATGAGTTTAGGAGGGTTAAGAGGACCTCTTCAACTTCTATTAAGATCCAGCAGCCGATAGTGAAGAACAATATGAGGCCTTCGCAGTTTGCTTTTCCAAACTCCGTCCGTCAAGCTACGGCATTCTCTAGCCACGGCATGACGGGAGCTTGCTCTCATTAGTACATGTGGAGGAGAGAGGTTAGATAACGTTCGTCATTGCCAATGATTACTTCGTACTTGATTATTGATTGTTGGATTTTAAATAGATTAGTTAGATCGCAGGAGGATTCTCGAGCCAAGGCGCATTAACTGCTACCCAAGAAGAGCAACATACACATTGCAGCGCAGCGTGATTCTCACTCAAAAGAGCAGAATTCTCATCATGTCAGACCTTGTTTCCAACTAAGGGGAATCTCGCTTCCCATTTCGTCGCGCCTCGGTCTATCTCGACCACCGGGGCGCGCAGACCTTCTTACCACTTCTCTGTCTACATATTCTTATCACTCGTTCATATTCGAACCACTTTACTCCTTCTTCTTCTTCTTCTTTCTTGAGACTAGGGTAGGGAAGTGCAGAAAGAAATTTGCGACATCCAGAAGAAAGTTTGTAAAAAAAGAAAAAGAGAAGAAGAAAATATCTATGTACAAAACTGGGTATCAAAATCCCCCAAAAAGTCCAAAAGGAAAAAAAGACCGAGGCGTGTACCGGCCCTTTTCCGACTGCTTCTAAAAGAAAAGCTAATGTCCCTTCATATATACCAAGCCTTGAGGTTGCGTCGTGAAAAAGTGTATACAAGAATAACTTGTAAAAAGAAGATAAGGTGCCATCGACGAGGCAAAGGTCTCTAATCGAAGAAAGCCTGGCCGAGAGCGCTGAGGCTGTTCTGCGAGGACATGAGACTTCCAATGCTGACCATGAAGTACGAGTACCTCTCAAGGTAGCTCAGTTCGCTATCGAGCCTGTTGAGGTTATTCCTGAGGAACTCGGCATTCTGGTCGTCGCTGCCAAGGGGAGCGAACTCGGTGAGCCAGACGGGCCTGTTGCCGCAGATGCTATGCACCTCGTTAAGGTTGTCGATGAGAGGCTGGAGCTGGTCGGCAGGCGAGTACCAATGCGCAACGCAAAAATCAATCTTGCAACCCGCCGACTCACACGCCGACATGAAGCTCTTCAACCACCTAGTGCCCTGACCGTCGAGGTTGCTGTTCGTAATAGCAGGGGCACCGATGCGCGCGCGGCCAGCATACGGGTTCACGTACTTGACATGAGCAGCAGCAGCAGCCTCGGGCGAAAGATTAGCCTGCGCCGCATGATCGGGCTCATTGAAGCTAAGAATATGGCTCGCGCCCTCGCGCAAGCTCTTCTCGACGTTGGCGGCCCAGCGGTTCGTGTGATCGGGTCGGTCACCCCAGAGCATGGGCACGAACTCGACGCCGCTGGAGAGCCCGTTACTGAGGGAGTCCCAGTTATAGGCCCAGGAGCCGCGGGCGCCGCCGTTGACGAGGTTGTTGACGAGGGCGGCGTCGTTGTAGGCGAAGCCTCGCTTTCCGCCTGAGGGGGGCTGAGCGGCGTTGTTGTTGACGGATTGGACGTTGACGGTGGGTTGGGAGGAGTCCTGGACGACGGCGGGCTTGTCGTTGTTTTGGGTGGATGGCTGCTCAACGGCAGGAGTGTCGATTTGAGGCTGCCGCTGCTGTTGCTGCTCCTCAACTACAGCAGGGGTCTCGGCAGCGGGAGCAGGCTGGGCGACCAGGGTGGTAGGGACCGCGGCGGGAGCATCGTCAGCGCTGGGCTTGAGGTTCTCGTACACCGTCTCCGGAGACTTGAGAGTGACGGTGTGGGTCTCGTAGACGGTCACCCAGTGAGTGGTGGTGGCGGCCTCGGGCTTGGACCACTTGTTGTATCGGTGGCTCCGTCGATTGATGTTGGCAGCCGACACGGTGCCGCTAAGGGCCAGAAGGGCAGTGGAGAGGACTGCGAAGTTGTTGAAGAGATGCATCTTGAGGGTTGTGGTAGAACAAACACAGCGTTCTTGTATAAGTGGAGCAAAATGAATGGAAATTGAAATCCCGGCCGTAAGGAAAGAATGTTTGTTCCCGTGTCTAACGAGACTTGAAGAACTGTATGGGAGAAACCCGGGGAGAGAAAGTAAGGACTTGGAGATGAGAGGGAGACAAAGCAGATGATATATCTCTTTGGTCCTATTAATCTCTTCGCTCTAGAAAAGATTGTATTGTTTCGTCCGTTGGTGGCAATGCTCCGAGGACTTGATGGGGGCCCAACAAGATATGCAGTTGGACTAGATATCTCCTGTTGGTGGTAGCCGAGATACGCAAAAAGTGGGGTAAGACTGGGGCCGCAGTCAAGAAGAGTGAGCCGGATAATATAAATGATGGTGTAAGTTGCTGCAGACCAAGTTGGATTACGATGGCGAGACGAAAGGACTGACGCTCAGCATCAAACGGAATGTGGAATGTTCGGAGTGAAACAATCAAAAAGGAGAGAAACCGATCCGAAGAACCAGGAACCAGGAATTTTACCCTCTTCTCTTAATTTTGCAGGAAAAACACAAACCAGCCGTAGATGCAAGTGAAGAAAAGGGAAAGGGGGTAGAGGAGGGGAGGGAGAGACCATCTACTTATATGTGGCAAGAAGCAAGGTGCAGAGCAGAAGGCTGCACGAAGGGAACGGTGGTGAAGGCGCCGGGCGCCGGCAGACCCTGAATCAGTCGATCAGATGGATCTAGTTCAAGAGGGGCCCGAACTGGTCATATAATGCAAACAATCTAACAATCATGGCCTGCTGGTCGGAGACTTACTGAAAACAAGAGGCGGCAACCCCATTTTTGTAGCAAGCCCCGCCTATATTCGTCTTGAGATCGAGCTAGGAGAACATGCGGGAGCTCGTGATCCATTGGGAATATTGGGGGAACACATCATCGGTTGGATGCCATGTATCAATCTAACCAATCTACCATGTTCGTCGCGCCGCCTCCCCCAAACGCAAGATAACCTCGTTCTCAAAGTTGAAGAAGAAACTTATGAGGAAGGGCCAACTTTGCCCGAACGGGCGGTTCGTCTACGCCTAGGGGATGGTGTTGGATAAAGTGGGATGGGTAGGTGTGGGAGCTGATGGATCATATGTCTCGATGGTGACGATAGATCAAGGAAGAGCTGAGGAAAGTCGGCTGGGCTGGTAGAGTGGAGGAAGTTTTGGTGTGAAGAAATAGTTAGATTCTTATAGAAGTAACTAATAAACTTAGGCGGTGGCTCCAGTAGCAAGGCATATTAATAAACTAAAAGAAAAGAAATAACTATACCCCTATCCTAGAAAGGAAGAAAGTTCTTCCGCCCTCTGTCCTTGTGCCCATTGAAGGAACGACAACCTTTTCCACTACGTTCAGGCCAGCTTAGTAAGCCTCATAGGCTGGGCTTTTGTGCATCTCTCAATATCATTGCGCCAGCTATTCGGTCGCTAGGATCCTTTGGAGATAAGAAATTTCCACGGACAGCCGACAGGCTTCAATTTTGAGGTGGGTGTATACCTATAGTCAGAAGCTAACTGTTCGGCCTTGTATTTTAGTGTTGGTCGTTTGTGAGTGCCACCCACACCCGCGTCCATCCTCCGGCTTACCGATTATCTAGAATTGCTGTGAAGTGCAGCAGAGGGTTGACGTGCATTTTCCTTGACTATCGTGACAGAGAACCGGTAAACTGGTAGACGGCCTCATCTAGCTCGTCGTCCTTATCCTTCCTCTCTTCTTCGCCCTCCCTATTGTCGCTTCCTAGCACTTGGAGGAAATGATCTCTCGGTTTCTGCTACGGGGGTAGAGCCACAGTGCCTTGCCCTTGTCCTTGTCTGGCAGAGGAGGGAATAGCCCTTCGATAAAGCTCTGGTTCAGAATCTGGCGCAGCCTCGCTCCCGCCCACAAATTTTACGTGCGGCGCGAGGTAATCAAGCAACTGTCATAGATATTAGAGATGGCCGGAATTAGATTTGTTCTGACTGCGGCCTGACGACAATCACAAGTATTTTTATATCAAAAGCCAATAATATTGGCGAGATATGCTGTCCTTAAGTACTAGTTGTAGCCATTGCCATAGGGAGATGTGGCTGGTTGTTGTTAAATTGTGGTTTGTTACATTGTTAGATTGAGCTGGCGAGAGTCTTGCTGGGAGTATAGCTCTCGGCTAGCTCTCGCGGGGGGGTGAACGGACATATAACCATCGCCCAGATATCCAACAAGCAAAAGCCCTTGGGCGAACAATCCACGACCGTCATTCCCGGGGAAACTTAGATACGGCGATAGTAACGCACCGTATCGAGCATCCACGCGTGGTTAGCCTAACGCAACCTGGGCTGAGACCGCCCGCCGCCTCATGTCGCGCATCTCAGCTGCCTCATCTAACCTGTTCGATCTATGTATCGGCTGGGATGTTCCCCGCGGCTCCGGTGGAGGCGCTCACCTGGGAAGCTGAAGAAACAATTCAGCAGGATGCTCCAGCAGCCTTGTTTGAGTATTGGCGCAGTATCGAAGGCGGCGTGGAGGCTCAAATGCGTGACCAGGGACTGTGGCACGTCTAAACTCGGGTTAGGTTGTCGCAAAATATGCTGCTTTCATGGAGGGCAAGCTTTTGGATTTCGACGATTGGGACAATCGTATTGTTTTTTTTGTGCTGTGTTCCGAGACTAACCTAGCTCAGGCCCTCAGTCTCCTCGATCTGCGGCATACCTCAATTCCGAAGAGTATTGACTCGGTACCAGATGCTGAAGCCACCAATTTGTCCATCGACATCTGGCCGAGGATATCGCGACGAAACTCTTGCGTTAGCAGGCGAGACAGGACTCCCAGGTTAGAGGAGTTTACCGATTTTGCCAATAACCCGTGTACTCTGCTGCATAGGATTGTTAAAGAAGAAAGCAAGGCCGGCGAGTAAGGGGAATTTTTTCGGCCGGCGTGTTGGAACTCGGAGCTTATGATCCTGGTGATTAATGTTAAAGCGAAAACGGTGCATCTGAGAGAACCTCCGGATGCCGTGATATAATCCAATTTAGCTTTCGCCTAAGTGTCTATTTCCGCGCTACCCCAGGTCTATCTGGCATGGCCTTTAAAACCGGGAACTTCCGGCCGGCGCAAG
>SJVG01000571.1:0-25000 GCA_034774675.1 Scedosporium minutisporum
GGCCAAGAGGGGGGGCTTTGACTTACCCATAGCCAAGGACTACGGTGCTGTAGGCCCCAAGCTTGTCTACAACTGTGCGCACATGTCTGCGATCTGCAAGAACCTCGACAAGCACCTGCGCACCGGCCTCAACACCAAGACACTACACTTTGACATGGATCCGAAGCGCAAGGAGCTCCGGCGCCGGCACTGCAACGGTTGGGTGCGGCCGCGTCAACGGCGGATACTCGTGCCCAATGTCGGACCAGCCGGCCACGTGGAAGTTTACGCAGCGCGACGGTACCACGCGCACCGTCGACACCGAGATGCAGCATGACAAGAACGGCAACCAGCATCAGAGCCGACTCGGCTTCCAAGAGACCGTTTACGACGCCAACGGCCAGCCGACGGGCGTCGAGTGGCGGCAGTACGGCGCGATCATGTCGTGCGAGGAGTGGCTCCTGCTACGTAAGTTGATTTCCCTGGACTTCTTTTTATCAGCATTTGTAGACGTGTTGTTGCTAATATAGACTTTTTATGATAGTGCCATCGAAGGCAGTGATGGGACACACGACACCGATGGTAAGGCTGCTAACCAATATTGTAAGTCGATATTCTCTCGCAGATTAAATTAGGCTGCTTCTCTTTTCTCTTTTTTTGGTCCATCTGACGTTCGCCCAGGCGCCCCATTTTCGCAGTGTGTCCGCGATGGAGGCAAGAAGCTGTGGGAGGTTGGTATTACTAGTGAGCAGGACTGGCAAGCAAACGCTCACAATGGAGTTCGTGTAAGTCAAACCTTAAGGAGCCTCTTCCAGATCCGGACTCTAGTACTCCAAGAGAGCACGAGGAAAAAAAGCAAGGCAATTGATCAAGGGAAGAAAGTCGAAAAGGATGGAGAAACAAACTAACACTGGCCGCCAGCTATTCATCGAACATCTAGCCAAGAATAGGACACTGTTAGCAATTAAAAATATAATATATACTAAACTACTACAGCTTATCGCGCAAGTACGAGATATGCCATGCTCAAGACCCCTCGATAAACAGCGAGATATTCGCGTTCCCGTCGGTCTTGTTCGGCATTCACTTCGGCTGCTCGAGGGTCATTTGGGTTCGCCAAGAGCCATTCACGAAGCCCAGCACGGTGCCCTGACTCAAAGTCATCCCATTCCTGTTGATCCGCGGTACTGAGATGCAATACCTTCCATCCCGTCTCCCGGCACATTCCCGCTATATCCGAGAGCTGAGGGACCTCGTTGCCGAATATGTCAGATGCAGCTTTCGGCGGAGGACGTTCCCAACAAGTGTCGCCGATCAATACTCGACCTGCAGGAACAAGAGCGGCAAGTCGTTCAAGCATCGCCCGCGTGCCTCCAAGAGTATGTGACGAACCAATGCACAGAGCTCGATCAGCTGTGCCTTGCCAGAGTTCAGCTCGCTGCTCAATAAAGGAAACATCCAACCCGCGCTGTAGAGCCAATTGCTTTCCTCGAGCAAGAACCTCCACATCCGTGTCGATGCCTGTCGCTTTCAACCCAGAATTACCCCGCGCCACGGCTCGTAAAAGTAGTTCCCCCCAACCGCAGCCGAGATCAACGATAGAGGTAGCCGTAGACAAACTCAAGTAGTCGAGCAGCTGTGCTGCATGACGATCGGACAGAGGTGCATTCCAGGTAATACCAGCGTACCGTGCCTGCTGTAGGCTGTCGATTTGAGCCATTTCCGAAAGGAGGGAGGGAGCTACTCTTGTCGTCCGATATTATCCTTTGTCTAGATATTGATGTTAATTAGCTTCGACCTTTCCCGAGGCGGGAGCATTGAAAGGGGCCTTGAGAGATTATGTTAGAAGCCGGCGGCATTAAATAAGAGAAATAGACGACATCAACATTCAAGTTCGTGTGGCATGAGTCATCGCTGGTTGCTACACACTCCTCAGAAGGGCGTGCTTGTGAGCGGCGCATCTAGTTCCGCCGGCTTATGCGCGGATTAATGATTTAGCCGGCGCCGACTCTAATGAGAGCATCACAATTATGTGTGGAAGGTTCAAGGCCCGGGAATATCTAATCGCGGTAACTCGAAGGTTCGGATATCAGCTTGGAGTACGACAACCGCCGAGATCAGGTTTCGATTGCAATACATAGGATGGCGACGGGTAGACGGCACTCCACCGAGCAGCCGCATTAGGTCATCTAGATGTTACCAAAGCCCCCTTGGAGTATGGCTAGATTTCTATAAATCTACTGAATCCGGCCCAGTAAACTGCACTCTGTACCGCCACCTAAGCTGGCCGCTCGGCTACTATCAGCCGCCGGCGACTCTACAAAAGCTACAATACTTAGCATCTTTTCCCTGGACGTCCTCCACTAGGGCATTGTCACTGATGAGGTGTATCCTGGGCAAAACACCTATCGTCACAGGTTGCATGACTTTTCTATCTCGCCAAATGGCGAGATGGCAGCCTACGTTGACGTCGGAAAAGAGGCGCAGGTATTTTCCACGTCATCTCAAGAACTTCTACATGGCTGCCAATTTCCGACAAACCTCTCGAGAATCTCATTTTAGCATGACTCGAAGCTAACCCTAATGGCAGAGAGCAGTGGCTGCTTGACACTTATCGGTGTTGCGATGAGAGTCATCACCAAAGAGATCCGGCGGCTATGGCAGAAGCAGCTTTATATTTAAAATCGCATCCTGGGGTAATGAGGGAACAGGCAAACTGTGTGCCGATCGATATTGAGCAGCTCAATGTAGGCCACAGTCCGGATCATCCGACAGTTTTTTTACTATTTTAACAATTAAATTAGCGTAGGTTTCAATATTGTCTAAGCGAAGAGAGAAGGCATCGAATCCTAGGCCTGACGCGATTAGAACTGCTGACGAAAAGAGCTGTATTGATGACTGAGTAATAACTGAAAAGAGCACGAAAAATGAAGAATTTGAACCTGTAATAATGGCTGAACTGATGAACTGTTAAAAAGTTCAGAAAGAAACCTTCCAGCTCGGCGGCAGAGAACAATGTCTTCCCGTCCTATCTAGTCCATATCCCCATTCTCCCAGCTCAGGATCTAGTAACGCAGGTTCGATTCCACTATGGGCACGTTCCGCACCATTACAATAGTCTCAGCGGTCGGCTTCGGTTTCTCAAAGCTTGCTTGGAACGTCAGACTTGGCGCAACACACCTGCTGCTTTTGGGCGAAAGCATTCTCCGACGACTTGTCAATCGCAATGTGGGTAGGTGGTACCCACAGAGCCGGATTCTTGACAAAGAAGTTTGAGGCTCGAAGCATCACACTCACGGGCTCAGCTGGCATGACGGGGAAGTCCTCGGTGCGCGGGAAGTGGGTGAGGCCAAACTGAATGTAGCACACAATGTCGGTGTTCTCAACCGAACCATCCTTCGCCACCCAATCCGCGATGGTCTTGTTGTAGGGGTGACCGAGTTCACCGTTGGACTGGCAGACGTAGTCCCCGGCGGGAAAAAGTTGGTAGTCCTCGTAGGGGACGACCCAGAGGCTCTTTCGAGCGAATGCAGCACGCTTCGCCAACATACTTCCAGGCTTAGCAAGAAGCGTCGGGCAGTTGTTGTTGAGGATCTTGTAGGCAACAGGCTTCTTGGTAGAAGGGTTAATGCTACTGGGATTGATGATGTCCCAGCTGCGGCTGGTCTCGTAGCAATAATTGGCGGCAGCCTCCTTGGCGGTACGAAGTGGCGTCTTCTTGCAGTAAAAGCCGTTGCCGTAAAGATTCTCCGAGGAGCCAAGCGGCGCATCGGTGAGTACAGCATCATTCTGCACGATAGAGTTGTTGGGACCATCGACCTCCGAGTCGACGCGGAGGGAGAAGATGTGCTGATGATTGTGGGCGGTAATGGCCGGAGCAACTTCAGTGCCGTACGGAGCAGCTGTTTCCGAGGGATGTAGGCAATAGGTATTGAGCATGCCCGTAAGCTTAACCTCGAGCTTGTAGGTTCCATCAAGCGTAAAGATATGGTAGAAGGCATAGTCATAATTGGCAGCCGTGATGATCTGCGAAATGATGAGCTTGCGGTCTCGAGCGGAGATCACGGTGCCGTCGCGGTAATCGGTATGCTTGTAGACCAGACCTAGCGCTCTATTAGTATCAATCTTTAGACATCATTGATATTTGAACTGCCATTCTTACCATTATCCTCCTCGTGAATGCAAATGGCATTTTGGACAACGGCTGGCTCGCCACTGCTCGTACACATGATGGCGTCAAGATAGTGAATGGCCCCTTTACAGTCGCATCCGAGCTTTAGAGAGTTGGTCATTAACCCCATACCATATTCTCCCTCGTCATGCGCATGCTTCCTCTGATGAGGATGATCTGGGTTCCCATAAGGAACGACCATTTCAGCGAGACTGATGCGGTTGAAGAGTTTGCGGACACGCTGTCCATGGTGGTCATCGACGCGGACGTCGGAGATCACGATGCCCTCGCGATAGTTGAAGCCAATGTGCATTTTGAACCCAGCCCAGTGAAGCTCACTTCCTCGCATACGGAATGAAACGCCTTCGGGCTGGACAATGTCAATGGGCTTCAGCCTACTTTCCTCGTACGAGTCGCCGATGTAATCCGGCATGTAGTTGTGTTCTTCGAAAGAAGGAGCGGTACGCTCTCCATTCACGCGACGGATATCAACCGCAAGGACCTCTTCCTTCTCCGTGTCTAGGATGACAGTGAAGTCGAGTGGATGAGCATACTGGTTGTCAGACTCCGAATTACGATAGTAGACAAGGCCCTGTTGCAGGCGTCGATCGGTGCCCCAGCGGTGATCGAAGCCAATAGCCCAGGCATCTATATATACCCTGTTCATGTCTGTGATGCCAATTTCCCTGCAAGCCTCGATGACTCGAGGATCTGCGCGGGCGACGCGCTCACAAACGTCAAGGTCCTCAAGAGTCAAAATCGGACCAACATCATGGACGAGCTTCCAGTCCTCAACAACAGACTGGTTGAGGTTGACAATGACCTCGGCGATGTTGGGTGTGCCCTTCTCGAGGATGATAGCAAAAGCGCGGCGGTCAGGCCTAGGACCACGGCGGTCACGGAAGGCCACATACTCGTGCTTTTTAGGCTCACGCAAGGTGAGACAGTTGAACTTTAGAGGCTTTGAGCCGGTATATTCGCGAATGATCTTGGAAGCGGCACGAATCTCCTCAATCGACAGCTGGTCTGGATGCGTTTTAGAAGACAATTTTTCATACTTCGGTCATTTTTATCACTTACTGAGAGGATGGGTCGAGCGATTCTTCGACAGGTCTGGAACGGCGTCGGTGGGCTCTTCCCGAAAGATAGCGTATCCGGCTATGGACGAGGTATCGATGATCATGTTGAGGGGTGTTTGGGTTAAAAGACTGTGCCATACGAAGCTTTTGCAATGATTCCTATGAAGGTTGAGAGAAGTGTGCGATAAATGCTAGAGCGCAGATCAAATTGTAGGCTGAGGAGACTTGCTGGCCTGGATTTAGATTTCAGTTCGAGTTCTCATTGAAGAGGATCGCATCTTCTTATAGCTTATTCCCAGCACAAGTCAACAGCCACGGCCCACCTTAGATCATACGACTGTGGCTCCTCTGGATGCCCTGTTGAGGATTATGCCCTCGCTATCCGACGCACTCAGCCGCCTTCCAATAGATGCTTTCACGTTTCGGTGGAGTACGTGAAAGAGCTTTGACATTCAAACGGTTGTTTCCGAAAGTTCTTGGCATTACCAAACTCCCAGGCGATGTGATTCTATGTGTCAATGAATGTGGATCACTTGCAAGGGTTGTACCGGTGGAGTCGATACGCGAGATGGCTAGACACACGGCGGTGTAGTGTCAAAAATCTTTCCTAATTCGGTCTCTTATCACACAAAAGTTCTATCCAGCCACAGAGTGTGATTGATGTAACGTCATGACATGGTTCCCCAGGTTTTGGGGTCAAAGGGGAAAAAGAAAAAAAAAAGAAAAAGAGAAAGAAAACGGAAAAAAAAGAAGCAATGGAAAAAAGGAGGCGATAACCGTATCATCAATATTGAAGGTTACCCTCCCTAGAATAATCTTCTGAGGAGGGCTTACGAAGACGCCAATGGCAAGGACGGAGCTAGGGTCAAGATCATGGAAACAGGGGATGGGTTTAATCCAGAGTGTAGAAATCGACTGATAAAGGGACCAAAGCGCCTGGGCAATGGGATCAGTATCCTTCAATTAGAAGAAGCCATTATTAATTTATCTAGTCATATTCCCCCCCAAAACCAACGCCGAGCGGTTCTATCCGTGTCATTCCATTTACTTCCTTACAAGACTCGCTGCTGCACCGAGTCAGATCAATACCCTATCGCCATTGCCATCTTCTCTTTTTCAAAACGATCTACGATGGACCGCGACGACGAAGCACAACCACCCCTCAAGCACCTGGGCATCGCCGGACAAGTCGCTCAGGATGCTGCAGATCTGGCTGACCTGGGCCACGAGCAAGCTATGTCGCGAAAGTTCAGCCCTTGGAGTATGTTCTTCCTCGCCTTCAGTATCCTGGGAACTTGGTCCACTTTTGCTCAGGGGCTGAACAGCGGCCTGACCAGCGGCGGCCCTATCACGATTCTCTGGGGCCTGGTCTTCGTCACTTTCTGCAATATGTGTGTTGCTCTCTCACTGGGCGAGCTCTGCAGCTGCATGCCTACAGCTCTGGGCCAGGCGTACTGGATCTCGAGACTCTGGCCAGGCCACCGGGGCCGTTTCGTCTCGTATATGTGCGCTTGGGTTAATACGTTCGGGTGGTGGACTATTTCGGCGTCGCAGCTGGCCTTCATGACCGAATTTATGCTAAGCATGAAGGTTCTTTTCACACCTGACTGGCCCCAAGCGACCGAGGGATGGATCAACTTCCTGTTGTATCTTGCCGTCACTATTTTCGTCACGGGGGTCAACATTGTGGCCTGTCGGAGAGATGCAACTCTTCCTTGGATCAACAATTTCGTCGGCTTCTGCTTTATCAGCCTTTTCTTCATCTTCTCTCTCGCGCTCATTATCTCGGTCGGGGTCAGAGACAATCTCTCTTACCAACCTGCTTCCTTCGTCTTTGGAAAATGGATCAACCAAACTGGCTGGGGCGACGGTGTAACCTGGTTTCTTGGTCTCGTTCAAGCCGCTTATGGTCTGACTGCTTTTGACGCCGCCGTTCACCTCTCGGAGGAAATGCCGGCACCTCGCCGGAACATTCCTCGTACCCTCTGGCTTTCCGTGAGCGTGGGGGCAATTACCGGTTTTATTTTCATGATGGTCTGCCTATTCTGCATTCAAGACCTCGAGACCGTCTTAAATCCTTCGACCGGTTTTCCCTTCATAGACCTGCTAGCACAGGCTATGGGACTCGAGGGCAGTGCAGTCTTGCTTTCGCTGTTCATTTTCAACGGTATGGGCCAGGGCGTCAGCATCGTCACCACGGGCTCCCGCTTGACGTGGGGCATGGCTCGTGATGGGGGGATGCTGTGGAGCAACTATTTCGCACATGTGGATAATTTCTGGAAGGCTCCAGTACGCGCCTTGTGGATTCAGGGTATTATTATTGCCTTAGTTGGAGTTCTCTACACCTTTGCCGACACCGTCCTCGAGGCCATCCTCGGTGTCTCGACCATCGCCCTAACAGTCTCGTATGGAATGCCGATATTGACGCTGTTACTTGTCGGTCGCGACAAGCTGCCCCCAGGTGGTGAATTCAGCCTTGGAAGGCTTGGCCCCTTCATCAACTGGATCTCCGTCATCTACTGCGCCATTACTACCGTCTTCTTTTTCTTCCCAATTGCGCCCAAACCTTCTGGCTCGGACATGAACTACGCTATCGCGGTATTTGGGGTTATGCTAGTGGTCTCATTGGGTCTCTGGGTCTTCAAGGGCCACGCCACGTATCTGCGGACCAGCGAAGCGGAACAGCGCATGAATCATGCGAGGCGCCTTGAAATGGCCACTATCCAAGGAATTCCTCAAGGTGGAGACGGAAAGAACGGCCAGGATACTGGATCGAAGGTGGACTTGAAGTGACATTCATTCAGGATAATTCAGGTGGCACAGGGTTCATTGTAGTATAGTATTCGTTTCAACTAGTTCTATCTTTTCTCATTTTGAAGTCACTTTTTTCTTTTTCATCTTACTCCTTAGGGCGTTCATGCCGAAGTACCGAATTGGAATCGACAGGTCTGCAAGGTAGTTAATTAAGCACTGAGCAATTCTCTTCATACATTTTGCCACATGCCCCCTTTCCTTCTTTTTACGAGGGTCCAGCCCTCAGTTGTTCGCCCGTTCAGAAGGTTTCATTCCCACTAGGCCACGCGGACTCCCCGCAGGGGCACCCATGTGCCTGTGAGCAATTTCCGGGCGATATACGAAGGAGTGGTAAGATATGAACAGCCCTAGTTGCTTTGTAACTGTGTCTGGTTGGTGTGATAAACAAATACGCACCGTTTTCTTATCTTCGAGGATATCTTGGACGATTGTTTACCCTAATTAGGCAGGTGGAAATCGACGAAAGAAGAGTTGTGGGGAAAGGAGCTTAGCCCTGTCCTGTACAACAGCTACATTTTCACTAATCTATATCGGTATTGTAGGGTTTTTATCAATGACGCGTTCGGTGGGGCGAGGTTTAAACTTTACCGAGGTGTCTGGTTTATCTTGTACAAGTAGCGTAATCCTAATCTACTTCATCGCGCCCTTTTTGGTCGCCCGCCGCGACAGGGTCATTGTGGATAGGAGACACCCAAATGCCCTGCATGAGGACGTGAAGTGTTCCGTACGGACATTTTAGTTACTGTCTATGGTAAGTCTAACCGAGAAAACAACATTGAACTCTTGCCCTTTCCTCGGAACCTGCGGCACAAATCGATGTTGGTGTGGCAAATCCCCGCATTTTAGCACGATGTGTCAAGCTTAGTGTACGAGGTAGCGCAGCCAATGATCCCCGCCTGGGTGGGTGAGTCGTTATCTTGCCATTTCACACCAGAGCGACATGAGGTTCTAGTTTCTATATTTGGTTAGCCTGGCAATCTGCAGCAGCAGGAGTCTTTCCTGCTTCATAGAGAGACCATATGAAACCAATGAAATGGGCTACTTTGCATGCTCGGACGTCGGACCGTGGCCAATGCTCCGACGGTGTCGGACTGGCAATACGCCAAGATTGCGGAGGATCTGCTATTTGGTAGCCGATTCCAAATTCGGTAAGTTTTGTGCCCAAGGTGGTGCGGGTATAATAATCATAGTCGTTTGTGGCCAAATCCTGGTTCGGTCGAACGCTTCTGGAGCCGCCAGGGTTCTTTCTCCTTTTCTGGCTTTCCCCACGATTCCCTCACTTGCAGGCCTTCCCCGCAATCTTTCCCCGGAAATCACTCCATCTCCTAACTTCAAACAATCAACTCATTCTTCGATCTATCATCCCAAAAATTGTCGAGTCCTGATCTTCTTGTCTAATTCAAGGTATTATCGGGTCAAGCAATCTCTCAACCAATTCCTGGACCCGTGGATGGGTATGCACGGGGCTTTTCGTCCTTCTCGCTCCCCTCGGCCACATATGGCAGAGTTGGAGGCTCTCACGCTTCAATTTCAGGTTGAGCTACTGAAAAGTATCCACTCCTGCAGCTGTCGGCGTTAGTTGCTCTCCGTTGTCGCCTGGAGAAAATTCGGGAGATTTTTACCGAAGACGAATGGGACGATAATATTCAACCGATGACCAGAGTCAGAGTTGTTGAGGGTTCGTGTTGGCCCTGCAAGAAGCGCCGCATTAAGTGTGACCTTACTCGGCCCATCTGCCATCGGTGCTCCAGGAACGGAACTACCTGTGACTACAACACACGCTTGATTCGCTGGAGCACGCGCCCAAGTGTTCGTGTGACACCGATTATTCATCACGTTGCCGGATTGACCCAGGATGGCCTCTCCACCGCCGAGAAGCGTGCGTTGGATTATTTCCGCGGTCGAGTTTGGCCTCTCCTCCAGACCTTAGCGGAGCCATGTGCTCCTCCGCTTCCGATTGCTATTACCCATCGCGTTGTGTTGTTGGCAACATGTATGCTTGCCAACTCTCACCGTGTGCTCCAGGATGGAAAGGAGAGCCGTAGCTCCGGATTCAATGTTATCCGTCTCGAATGTTTAGCGGCGATTCGATCGGAAGTCGGAGACTGCTGTTCCGGTGGGAGCACCGAGCCCTTGCTTGTTCTGCTCTTTGCTGTTCTTCTCTTTTACCTCCATGACGGCTTTATGGAGCTAAACGACGATGCTGCGTCGACACTGAGCCATCATCAAGGAGTCTTGGCAATCCTTGAACAACTAGGAGGCATCGAGCCCGTCCTTCTCACGAGCCAGCAGTCTCTCCAGATGCTTCTATCGGAGTTCGTATCGGCCGACCTGACAACGGCCTTACTTCAGGGAACCCCCCCGTCGTACCCTCCGACCGTGTGGGACGCTATTGATCAAGGAGCTGTCTGGTGGGAGCGAGACCCATTGGGTCGTTGTTCTCTAGCCACAGTCTTCCAGGAGATGTCTACCATGGCCTTCTACCTCGATTCGCTCAAGAACCCTTGCTGCAATTTAAGTATGGAGGCGATACGGGCATTCGAGGAGAATTTGCGCCCGATATACGCACCTATTACGACCACAATTCCCGATGATGGATCCGAGAGCGGATCCGAGGCTGCTTTGATGAGGAGCCTTAATGGAACGACCGTTGAAGTAGTTCACGCCTTTTCTTTGATCCGAATTTTTCAGCATACTGCACTTGTTTACCTTTACAGGGCCATCTGTGGGCTGCCCCTCACCCATCCCTTGGTGCAGCAACATGTCCAGTCTTGCTTGGATTGCATTCTCGACATTGAGCGACCATCAAAAACACTACACTGCGTCATATTCCCACTTTATGTGGTTGGGGCTCATGCACAATTGCCCACGCATCGGCAGGCAGTTCTCGATCTGATGGATTTCATTTACGAAAATATGCGATTCGCGTGCGTCAGGGCTGTTGGTCAAGCCGTTCGCGCTATTTGGGACATGGACTCGCTTGATTTGAGTTGGGCCGAGCTGTTTTCTGTGCTTAGTCCTAATGTTCTGGTTTTGTAATTATGATCGGACGTCAATGCAGACCCGAATCCATCTTAGTGATTATAATTAGTCTCAGGTGTCGAATTTACGTGCCATTCCACCCTAAGCAAATTTACGCGATGACAATCAAAGTCTTAACGAGAGATCAGCTCCCTCCTCGTTTTTGACGTCGCAGTCATCGTAGATGATAGGTTCTGTCTTGTCCGACGATGAGGCCCACTGGGCTGCATGGTGAGAATGGGGAGGAGGGAAGGGCGGGGTCTGGCCCTCAGGGATAAGGATGTTTGCCTGCTAAATGAGCCAACGATAAGCTACAATAAATGCCGAGGTAGTCTAGACGTTATCAGCTGCACGTTTATCTACTGAGACGTACTTCGTACAACCTCCCCCATCACCGCAAGATGATCTTTAAAATCCACTCCGAATGATGGACGCCCAGGCAGGAGGAATCCGCTGAAACTGGGGTGGGTGTCCCAAAATGGCAACTTTTAAGGCACAGTTACATTGAGATAGCTGAACCTTGTACTATGCCCAAAAGGGATAAATTCGAGGCCAACGCCGCCGGTGTGGTCTTATAAAATGTTGAACTATTCAATTTTATGCCGCCCGTCCTGCATCAGACCCGCTCTGCCGATCGAGCTGCCGGTGATCTTCCCCGCAGCCGCTTCTTGGCGACTGGAGGAAGCTGGAGGGAGGAAGTCAAATGAAGTATTGATCAGCAGCCAGACTATTCCAGAACAGACTTGTGTATCCGGGACCCAAGGTGCACGTGTCTGACGCCAACGCCGAAAGCATTAGCTAGCTAAAAGGTGCCACGGGTACTTCAGCTACTTTAATGTTGTCATTTCAGTTCCTGGACTCTCGGCACAGAAGACGAAATCACTTCACCCTTACTATATTCCTACGCCTGAGAGGTCTTGGACCCTTGAAAATCCCTCTTGCCTAATATCACCATTATCACCATGGCACTCTCAGTAGAGCTCCAGGCTCCTAATGGCCGCCGATATACACAACCTACGGGATTATTCATCGGCAATGAATTTGTCCCGTCATCGAGCGGCGGATCAATCAGTACTATTGACCCTGCGTAAGTAGCGTCAGTACCAAAGGCCCTGCTTCTTGCAGCTTTTCTAAGAGATCAATTAGAACGGAAGAGGTCATCACTACTGTCTACGCCGCAGATGCCAACGACGTCGATAAAGCCGTGAAAGCTGCTCACGCTGCTCTCCGCCACTCATCATGGTCCCAACTCTCCCCCACTGACCGGGGCCAACTGATGATGCGACTTGCCGACTTGATCGAGGCAAACCGCGAACTATTTGCAACAGTCGAAGCCTGGGACAACGGTATGCTCTCTCACTGGCCTGACCAAGGCAAAATCCTCTTGCTGACAACAGCAAACAATAGGCAAAACGTACAAGGACGCGCTAGAAGGTGACGTAGTTGAAGCCGTTACTACAATCCGCTATTACGCTGGCTGGTCGGACAAAATCTTTGGGCAAACTATCAGCACCACGCCACTCAAATTTGCCTACACTATCCGTCATCCAATCGGCGTGGTTGGCCAGATCATCCCTTGGAACTATCCCTTGGCAATGGCCGCGTGGAAGCTCGGCCCTGCGCTGGCTTGTGGGAACACGGTGGTGATCAAGGCCGCCGAGCAGACCCCACTGAGCATCTTGGTTCTGGCCCGGCTAATCAAGGAGGCCGGTTTCCCACCCGGTGTGGTGAACGTCATCAACGGACTAGGGGGGGAGGCTGGCGCTGCATTAGTGCGGCATCCCTTGGTTGACAAGGTTGCTTTCACCGGATCCACAACGACGGCCGTGCAAATCGGGATCGCAGCAGCCAAGTCACTGAAAAACGTCACTATCGAGGCAGGGGGCAAGTCGCCACTGCTCGTCTTTGACGACGCAGAGTTAGATCAAGCGGTAAAGTGGTCCCATTTTGGTATCTTCTCAAATCAGGGCCAGATCTGTACAGCAACTTCCCGC
This sequence comes from Scedosporium minutisporum, assembly GCA_034774675.1. Lineage (NCBI taxonomy): Eukaryota > Fungi > Ascomycota > Sordariomycetes > Microascales > Microascaceae > Scedosporium > Scedosporium minutisporum. Next base: position 13,059 of record SJVG01000571.1, read on the forward strand.
ATCTTCGTTCATGATGCCATCTATGACGAATTCGTTAAGCGGTATCTTGACACTGTTAAGACCGTCAGTAAAGTAGGTAGCCAGTGGGATGATGGCACTTACCAGGGTCCTCAGATATCGAAGGCCCAGTATGAACGGATCTTGCGATATATTGATATCGGGAAGCAGGAAGGAGCCGTTATTATGACAGGAGGCCATCCCCTGAGCATTGGCCCCAAGGGGAAAGGATTCTTTATCGCCCCGACGGTCTTTACGGAGGTCAAGCCATCCATGAGAATTTTTCGTGAAGAAATCTTTGGCCCAGTGGTTGTTATCTGTCGCTTCAAGACGGAAGATGAGGCTTTGTCGTTGGCCAATGATTCCACCTACGGCCTCGGGTCCGCGGTCTTTACCAGGGACCTAGAGAGGGCCCACAGAGTTGCGGAGCGCCTAGAGGCCGGCATGGTGTGGATCAACAGCAGTCAAGATAGCGACCCGAGAGTGCCATTCGGCGGCGTGAAGCAAAGTGGTATCGGGAGAGAGCTTGGCGAGGCGGGGCTCGAGGCATATTCACAGGTAAAGGCTGTGCACGTGAATATGGGAAGCAAGCTTTAAGGTATATGTGTTAGATATAGCATTATCTAGGTAGAATTAAATCAAGGCTTGTCTTTATACACTACAAATGTGGATGTGAACGTTTCGGCAAGGTCCCACTCTCTCTGGGACCTAGAATGGGAAACAGTAATGCTGGAGCATCAAATAGGGATTTGTACGTATGTGGCCATGAAGGTCATGTTCAACTTTTGTAAGTGAAAGAGGCTTGAAGACCATCATCCCCTAATTGAGTTCCCAAAGCCGCGCACACAAAAATTTCCGCCATCTCAACAAAGCACATGGGGAAACCTGATCTGTCAAGGGAAGGTCGGGGAGGCGCCTCAACTCACAAGATCAACACAGCGACAACGTATTTGTATGAAATCCTGCAGGATGCTGCTTAGGCTTGTAGAGGAATCTATGAGAGGCAGTACAATTTAACTATCATTGAGGGCAAGAAGATGGGGATCCTGTTCCGGGGTAGGAAGTAAGTCATTGACCGTCTTGGCCGAAAACCCGAACCAAGCAGTTCTACTAATCAAAGAAGCTGATGTCAGTTAAAGTATCCGATCTAGCATTCTTAAACATAATTATAAACTCCGCACCCACGGCGGATTTGGCACTGCGACAATCCGTCTTTCCTTCTTGGACTTCACCATCTCTTCGAGCTGACTGACGAGCTCGATCAGCTGCTTGGGGCCTCGCAGTGGTCCATCTTGTAGTGGATCCAGTTGGTCCCCTTCCAGCTGTCGCCCGGACGGTGGCACCTCCTCGAGATGATAGACGACAGAGCGGATTTCCACCTGAAGACGCTTGAAACGGGACGGTGAGAGGTCGCTGTTTTGTTGGAGCCGGGAAACCCAACCCAAAGTTCGTAGTGCATATTCCGCTCTTGTCGAATAAGCAGAGGTCGAAATGGTCCCATAATCGTGTAGTGGTGGTAACAGCTTTGCAGAGACGTCAGGAACTCGGTGATAAATGGGAATCTGCACCCTACAGCGTTACAGATAATGGAAACAAGAATAAAGCAATAAGAAGAGGTGCAGTATCGAAACGAAGAATAGAGGAATGTATATCGCGAGACAGCTCTTAGAGCCGAGGGAGACGACTGATCACCCAAAGTCGAATGCGTCTCCCCCCACTGCATACGAAACTCTCTGTCTATTTAAGTCCTTCTTTTTCCATGCTTGCGGATCTATTCTACTCTTATATGTGTGTAAGTGAGGCTGGATTTGGCTCTGCGGTTCTTGTCGTGGATTGCGGCTCTTTCCGTATAGCTCCCTAGAATTCCTACTACACCACGCACCAACACCCTATCATCGTTGTTGCGGTCCTCACTCTAGATGATCTTCGACTCTAACTTCTCGGATACACTCTTCGCATTCCCTAGAACATGTTTTTGTTATGTGGATGTCTTCGATCCTATCGGCATTTGACGGGTTTTCTATTCCGTCTTCGCTATCCTAACCCCATCACCGGACTGGAGCTTCCGTGTGCTTTGGCTCATGTCGCATCAGGACAAGGATGACCTTGTGCAATGCCGGTTTTTCAACTGTCTTCTTGGGGAATCAGCCAATATGTATTAGGCCCTCTCCTACGGATGGGTCGCTCCGGCGCCTCAACGTATTATCTCCGTGGAGGGGCATGACTGTTGAGCCTCGTTTGAGCAGGACCTTTACGCAGTGCGTCACATCTCCGAGATCACTTTATCAAACGAATCATCTGGGCCGGTACCATTTGCATTGACCAACAAAGAGGAGTGGTCACAAGCGCAGCTCATGCCAGAAATCTACCACGGCGCCGAACTTACGATTTGCTGAGTTGGGTCTGAGTTGACACGTCCAGACCTACGCTTAGCTGCCCACCTTCAACTACTCTGCGATATTGTAGCTCAAGGGTGCAGCCTCTTTTCAGAATCAGATCTTTACCGTTCGGACTACGAGGTCTCTACATCAATTTTGAACACCCTCCGCCAAGCGCCCGCCGATTTGTCGACTCAGAAGAATGGCGGGGTTTGAAAAACTTTTCCTTAGATCCTTACTTTCAGAAGTACGAGAGTATATTATCTCGCCGAAGAGCCCTCTACTTAGGTTGTCCCTAGAAGGAAACCTTAGTGTAGCAAACAAAGGGTAGGTGATCTGCGTGGATTGGGCTCCGGAAACTTTAGATCTTCTTTTTTAAAATTGTGAAAGCTCCATCGTCAGTACCCGTAAGCCTTTGCGTATATCTCAAATCCTTCCGAGGAGCTGCCTCTGGACTCATCCGGAAACAGCGGAATATAATTAGTGACCCATTCCGACCCTGCTTCAGCAGTGAACTGGGCCTTGGAGAATTCCCAGTAATCCGGGTACCAACCGGACTGTTCCCAGTCGATAATGGCAACAACGCGGCAAGGGGATTCCGTTGAGACGATGGTATTACTTGGGTGAAGATCGGAGTGGGTAAAGACAACCCTAGCGTCGTCTGGGAGCAGTTGTCGATATGGATCAGGGATATCTTCGAGAGCAAGACCAGGCCAATGAGGATCCTTGCCTGTTCTTATCATCAAAGAGAGCCAGTCGTGGAATTCTGTAACGGAAAGGAAGGGGCTAGCCCGTGGTAACACCCCGTTTGTGAAGACAATGTCGCTATATGGGTCACAATTGATATGACCTATACCCGGATGAATTAGAGATGGGCAATTAGGATAGACTATTATACTTGCCAAGAAAGTAATCGCTCGGATCTTGGCGTAGCTGGCGGAGGTCAGCAAGCATGGCACGCAATTGCTGACAGATTCCAACACGCTCAGTCGTAGGGAGAAAGTCCCATCGTTTCTCAAGCGTGGCACCCTGAACGAGCTCCATGTAAAGGAACACAGTATCCCCGTCAGTAGTCCAGCCATAAATCTCGGGGACTGGAACTTGAGGTATAATTTGGCGTAGTGCCCACAGGCATTGTCCTTCAGCGATAGTTACCGTAGGCTCCTTGGCAAATTTCACCACTAGGCCAAGTGCCCCAAAACAGACTGGAGGGTGGATGAATTTGATCTTAGAATGGGGGTCTTCAGCTGCGCTCTTCGTAAGGACTTCGCTGGGGGTTGGAAGGATGGCACCTGGCCCGTTGTGGGAGAAGAACGATGACTGCTGAAAGGTGACATCTGATCCCGAGGGCAGTGGCTTGAGCGAAATACTAGGGTTAGGTCTCTCCATTTTGAGGGGCAGTGGAGATCCTAAGGTATGGTGCGGTAAAAAAAAAACTTACTGTGATGCCGTTGATCTTTGGGGGAGAGACATCATTAATGAGAGATCTTTTTTGGCCTTAATATGTCTGGTCGTTAGTGTCCAGCTGAGAGAGTCAGTTATGTCACCTGATCCGCTGAAATCGGCATTCAGAATTACCAAGTCGTCTGGGTCAAGTGCTGGCGTGGAACACGTGGATGTGCTGAAGCTCAGGGCCAGGAAAAGGGGTAGGAATGTCATCGAGACGGCGGCATGAATTTCCCTATGGATTCTCAGGTCTTCCATAAGATTGCCGTATGTCCATCAGATTCTCATGCGAAGAAGGTATCAGAAACGCGTCCGAATAATAACCTGCTCCTCAAAGAGCCGTGCTCTTACCACTTCAATGGCATATGTCATGTTTAACTGTTAACCTCCTACTACAGTACTGAGAATGAGGAGAATCTAGTGGGTGTTGATATGCTATGCTAGACAATCCAAATAACGAGAGTGCACCACATGGTCAGTGGGAGCCGGAGCTCAGGGCGAGTAGCCGACTCTCACTCAACACACTAAGGACGATCAGACAGGCAATTATTCTCATTCCTAGGCTAGACTCATAGGTCTCTTCAAACACTGTAGGGAATTTTGTGAAGCAGAGGAAGACCGATTACAAAAGCGGGGTAAAGGGGAAGGAGATATACGAATGGAGAGACGATAAGAAGCTCAATGAGCCGTTGTGATGACGTTTTGGGTCATGGCGCTCCTCAGGCGGCAAGGTGCAATTTTGTCTCTTCTGAACGCAACTTGCATTACCGCGCTGCCCGGAACAGACAACAATGCATGTAAAGTCCCAGGCTTGTGAGATGAAGGCGCGATCGTCCTCGTTAAGTAGGCTTTCGTAGGCTGATGTGTCTCATATTCCCAACTTCGCGTAGAGATATCTTAAGTGTGCTCAGTCGGGCCAATCGAGTCGGCCTGTGGAAGGAAATATATGTGACGGTCACTGCTACAGTCCAGGTACGGTCGGGGCGTCACATAGACAGACTAATCTAGAATAATTCAATCAAGGGAAAGACATGCCGAAACTCCAGGCAGGGGCATCATCGTCAACCGGATGTACGAAGTAGTCTCATGCAGTATCAGTCCGGAGCCAGATATTTGGGGAGAAATGTGAAGATTAGGGTCTTGAATATTAGGAAATGGAGCAGAGACGAGCACTTAGACACTACATTTTATCTAGAGAGGAAGGAACACGCCGGGGGGGGGGGGGCTGGTCACGTCAGGTCTCATTTGGCATAAACTTCTTTTGTTCGTCCCGTTTGGGTATTGCTTCGATTTAGGTGCTCTGTGACCATGGCCTTCCTCCTGGTTTTTTGCTTGACGAAGTCTTGCAGGCTGTCATCGATGATAGGAAGCTCGGGTGTTCGGCGCGACGATCCCTGCCCTTTTCGATTCGCGGTGGACGTCTTAGACCCTTGCTCTTGCTTAATCACAATGACACGATATTCCTGATGCTACTTCTCTGCATGCGAAATAAATGGCAGCTTGCCAGCTTCCGACTGAAACGAGACCTTCCACTTGTGCCAATCCCGGCTGCTTGCATCTTCTTGGCAATTGGCAAATTATTAACTCCATGTCCTTGATGCCCAACGAGCAAGCGTCTCACAGTGTCACGCACAAAATCAATCTTTAGGCAATGTGGGAAATGGTATGACCAAACAAACGTCCATACGAAGGCAGAAACTGTTTGATTGAAAAGGAAGTTGCTCGAGTGTGAAATATTTGTCCAGCAAAACCTTTTTTGACTTTTTGCCATCTCGTCCGCGAAGTATCGTTTCATTTCACTCTTCCTCCGATATTTGGCGTTCAAACGGATGTCAAGAAGCGGTCGTTTTCTTCTTGTCTATTCATTTGACCCATTCACACCGGCATCCCTCTGTGGGAGGACTCACACTCCGTCCCGACGCACGGTTAATCGTCCAGCTCTCTGAAGCTTCACGCAACTCACCCATTCTCTACGCGGAGTAAGGACAGGCCTTATACAACATGGACCCTTCACCAGAAACTGCGCGCATAATCACTCGCAAGAAGCTACAGTACTGCCGGTTCGCCGACACCAACCAGTGGCATCTCTTTGACAATATCTTCCTGCCCAACGCAACCTTCGTATTCGTTGATTCACGCGGCGCTGTCCTCAACGAAGGAGGTGTCGAGTACTCCTTCTCGTCGGCTGAGGAGTTCACGGCACATTTCCGCGAGGCCAACAAGGAAATTCAGGCAATTCACGTCGTTGGTCCCGGCGAGTTGGAGCAGACTAGCCCCGACGAGGTCAAGGCAATTTGGGGGGTTATTTATCATGCGGGCACGAAGGGAACTGAGGATGGTTCCCAGGGGACAGGTGGGGGTCATTATCACGAGACTTGGAAACGAAAGGGTGACGATTGGTTTATCCAAACCTTGAGGATGCAGAGACTGTATTGGAAGGCATTGGGGTCTTAACACGAGACGTAGAATACTAGATAGTTTCCGATTTTCCTCATCACATAACGTGGCATCGGACGGAACAGAGGGAATTGAGAGATGCAAATGCTGCCAAGCCGTCCTAAAATGACATTATACGATCTTTATAGGCTGCATTGGAATACATGAGAGATTTCCACTCTGGGTCTTTTAAGGGTCAAAGATGGGTGAAGAGAGGTCCCCGATTACCGAAAGGTCCACTCCTGGTGAAGATGGGCCCTCTTTTACAGCATTATTGATCGAGAAAGAGGCCGTGTTATTGCCGGTGCTGCAGGGTAGGTCGGGGGGTGTTGAGAATATCCACTCGAACACCGACAGGGTTATTTGGGCGAGGTAACATTTGCCGTGTTGCTTCGGTACTATTGCAGGATCCTTAATCCTTAATCCTGTTATCCAAGGGTGTCTTGACGCATTGGAAAAGGGACAAATTCGACAAGGAAGAAGGGAACTTTGATACAAGAATTCAGGGGTCCTTGGAAAATTCCTCATCGATGTCGAGGGCCTTGGAACGACACCTCATGGAGCGACACAAGCGTGAAATCCCACCAGGAACATGCTCAAGGTATTACTTCGTAAACCTATGAGCTGGGCTAGCCAAGGATTGGGTCATGCCAAGTGAAGATCATTGACATTGGCTGAAATCGCCCAACGAAAACAGAACGGGGAACACTTCCGGGTCCTGCCTTGGCTGAGTGTGGAGACAACAACCAAAAGGATCTGCAGCCGGCCAAATGCTTGCCGAATTATGCGAAAACGGAACTTCTGACTTTGACCTGTCGTATTCATGCATTATTTCGAATGTTACTGAAGCAGAAGAGCACAATCCTGTGTTGGTTCACAACCATTGTTTGAGAAAAGGAAGAAAGGTCTTAACAAGATTCGTGATTGGAGGATGCTGGTATACCCATTTCGAGCCAGGGGACGCGGATACATCGTTCGCTTAGATTTTGTAAGATGAAGTCCAAAGCAGGCTCTGGTTCTACGAAGTAAAACTTCCCCTGGCAAGGGGACCGGGGAGGAGTGGATGCGAACCGACTCATATGGAATCCTGTGGCTAGCTTCATGTCAAGCCTCTCTTGACTAGCCGCACAATCTTCTTCTCTCGTAACAAAGAAGCCCTAGACGAGATCGTTCGACCGCAAAGGTTGTCGAGGGAGATACCGCTAGAGGGTACAACAAAACAACAGAGCGCAGTGGGGATCTGGAGGATCTCTCCTCTTCTAAGGATACATTTCCGTCGGCCACCGAAAATATTAGGCGTCAACGTGAACGGCAGGGGAGGTCACCATCAGACCGATAAGTATTGTTTTACTTTGGAAGCATGTACACTCAGCTAAAGCAGCCAACACGAGCCTCACGGACTAGGTCATCTCAAGGTAGGGGGGACCCCTAGCGCGGAGGATGTATAAGAAGGAATGTGCTACCATTGCACAGATAAAATATACCATAGACTTTCTATTACTGTATTCAAGAGGCCGGGAAGTTGGGTAGTTACGACCAGCGCTTATGGCGCGGCTTTTCGATAACCAACGAAGGCCGCCGTTACCTCCTAGGAGATGTGCCAAGTAGGAGAAATAGACTAGCCTCCTTCCTAACGATGGAAGGGGGAAAAGTAAGAAGGAAGGTCGCCTAGGGACTCAACTGAAAGATGCTCAGCCAATGTGGCAAGTAATGACAATTGAAAGGCATTACCTCCCGCAGGTCTCTAGCACTTATTCAGCGGGCCCATCTATAGATGTTTGCCACTCTCCAAGGGCAGGGTTATACACAAGCCGATACATCCTCTCGAGGTCCCCATTCCCCTCGTATCGCGAAACGATTTCCAGGTTCGGCTCGCCATAATGCCCCATGAACTCCAGTTCCAGCTTCACCTCCAAGCCTGACTGAGACTGACGGTGCAGAGCGCAAGCAAAAGGTTCGACGCGAGCGAAAGTAGAATCATTAAATAGAACCGAGCGGAGAAACGAAGTGGGCGTGCCATCCACATCCACACCTTCGACAATTAGCTCCTGAGATGCACGAGTGACCTTCAGCCACCGGTAGAGGAGGAAAGGGGGGATTGGAATGGCTAAGATCGCCATGACGCGGGTTAACAGATCATCAGTGGTTGAATAGATACGGATATCGGAGAATTGGTCCATTGGTGTATTTTGGAGATTGCAGATAGACAGCACAGCATCTCCTTTTTTTCCAACAATCTGAGGAACTGTGGCAGCCGGGGTGACGGTAAGGGAAGATCCCAAGCTGAGGCAGAGGTCGGCCTGGTGAGCATGCTCGAAGGCTCGCTGAAGAGCATCCTCAGGAAGGTTCTCCCCAAAATGGATAATGCTGTCCATTAAGTCACCACGACATCGAGTGCATTTGCGTCCAGTTCTGTGATCCCCAAGGGAAGTCCCATGTGAAGCAATGGCCCTGAAGTCTAGTACGATCCTGTCAGCCGATAGAATGTGAGTGTATTAATAGCCCCAGAGAGTACAAGTGATATACCTCGAATATACTCTTTACCACAGCGCGAGCAGTACTCGCGATTAGCATTGCCGTGGAGTTCCGATATTTTGTCCTATCAAATTAGACTTGAGCTAGCATGACAATTGGACGTGTCCAGCGCGTGATGGACCTACCGGCAGGATCCCACTCTTTCTATGCAGGCCATCCGTGTTCTGACTGACGAGGTATTTCAAAACCCCTCTATTCTGCAGCTCAACGAGAGCCATATGCGTGGGTGTAGGGAGAGCCTGTAGTACATCGGTCGCGCTCGCCGAGGGTGATTTTCCCTGCGCCATGAGGGTCCATACTCCCTGTGGGCCGCGAAAATCGGGTATACCTATCATTGACGATCAACGGCCGAAGGATAAGGAATAGATAGCTACGAAATACCTGCGGAAGTCGAAACGCCCGCTCCCGTGAATGCGATGAAATGGTGACTGCTCTTAATCAGATCTGCGAGTTTCTCGGCTTTCTCCTGAACACTGTCAACAGCCTCGAAGCGTTCCTTCATCTGCTCGTCATTTTTATGTGCGGAGAAGGCCATTTTATATAGACTTGGTACTGTGATGACGATGAGATAACCGGAAGGTTGCAAATGATGAGGAGAGAGGTTATCTGACCCGATCCGCCCGTTTTCCGACGCAATAGGAAAATGTGTCGCCTGGAATTTGAGGCATATATTGCTGGCCATCATCATGTACTGGTCGAAGCCGCCCAGCATATTCCGCTTAATACTCCAAGCGTCCTGGCTCGGTACCCGCTCAGTATCATAGCGATTCTCAAATGAGTTTGAATTGACAGAGCAACAACGGTGCAGATTTTCTGGCTGCTCAACGCTAGGGATCTATTGCCATGGTCATTACCCTCCTGTACACATTTTAGTTCTCAAAGTTCGCGCCGGGGTCAGCCCACTCGATTTGGCTAGTGCATCTGAGGTTAAATCGACATCAAGGCCTTCCAAATTCTGCCATACTTTGCTGCGTGAGCCTTAACTTTTAAGCTCATAACTGCTAAGGCCATCGAGATCCAACATCTATTTAATTGTCCCTAATACATAACTTGCAAATACTTTTCCACGAATTGTTTGGACTGCCTATTGTTGAGCTCGGAGATAGCTAGGTGAAGCTGATGGCTATTAGATCCTGCAGTCGGCAAAGCTGTTATTGATGCTGCCTGTCTACCCCGCGCTGATCGGCCGATCTGTACCACCTGAAGAAGTGCCTCGCATATCTCGGATTCTAGTTTAGGTACGGCTAGTGTCGATTTGATGTCACTCTCCACGGCCGCTGACACTACTGCTTACTATCCGAGATGTCGTGCATCATTGGATAGGGATATTAGCCTGGATAGTTGGTAGTAACTTACATAAGTTGTTATTGTCCGCAGTTGATCCTCCTCGTATTTCTCGGATCTTTGATCTCACCCTCCATCTCTGCATCTTTTTCTATCTGTCTGAAGCATGTGCCTCAGCAGTCACATCTTCTACCCATCCATCTCACTTATCAAGCCATCAATTCTTTGTACGAAATGCTCGCATCAAGTAGGTTAACCGGAATAGCCGCCCGCAACGGTCCAAAGCAACCTTACCGTTTGATCTCGTCGATGGCGTCTCATAGTATGTAATTGCCGGGTCTGATGCCAGCGCTATCCCCTTTCGTGATGTTGTTGTTCATCTGACTTCAGGTCGCCTTCCGCACTCTCTCATCTCCTCTCCTCGCCACCCGCCGGTCCGCCATGCACTTCTTCTTAATAGTGCCCGCTCCACCCTCCCGCCCACCGTGACCAGGAATGGCGTTACGCAATTCCGTACCGTTGTCGCAGAGTCCATGACAGGGGCCATCATAACGGCTGCAAAGTTGCACGGCGCTGGCTTTGCCACCATTGGTATGGCTGGTGCCGGTGTCGGCATTGGCAACGTCTACGCCGCTCTCATCACTGGCGCAGCTAGGAACCCTGCTATGCGAAGTAAGAAACTGCTATCAGGGCATAAATCGAGCTACTGGAATGCGACAAGCTGACGGGCCATGTATTGCAGGCCAACTCTTCACCTATGCTATTTTAGGCTTTGCCCTCTCCGAAGCTACCGGATTGTTCGCCCTGATGGTGGCGTTCCTCATTCTCTATGCCTACTGAATACGGCTTTGGAGACTCTCGAATCGCACATCGCTCCTTGCAGGTGGAGGCTGCGGTACAGGATTGATAAGTATGCAATACGGAGAAGCGTGGCGAATTCGGTTGGCAGAAGCACATCGACCTCTTCAGACTTGTTATTTTCTACTGTCTTGTGCTCCAATGGAAGCAACAATCTCTCCTCATTATCAAGCTTTCGAGCTCCCTTTGATACTAGCGATAACTGCCAGTGTAGATAGGGGAGATGTCAACTAATGCGTCTAACAAGACTCTTCATTTCCACTGGGCGACTTTCCACTCCGGTTCTCCAATGCAGTCTCAGCCCTGAGTCAGGATTCTCGGCGAGCTCCTCGCGATAAAGGAGATTGTACAGGCCTCACATGCTCTCGAATTTAGTCCGGCTGTGTTTTCTAAGCATAAAACGCAATATAAATGTTACCTGTGCTAGGCTGCTCACATGCTGCTCGTGCCGATATAATGTCCATGCCTGATTGAACAGGGTCTTAGAGAACTTCCAAGGTCTCATAAATCGATATAAGTAGTTCTAAGTCGCCTCAGGGAGGCTCCGACCGGATTGAAGATTGCACTGAGTGAAAAGTCGAACTGGTTTTGATAGTCCTTCGATCTATTAAAATCAGAGTAAAAGATCGATTGTTGTCCCTCAAGCTAATTATGAGAAAGAGTAGACAAAATTTAAATCATTAAACATACGGCGGGTTTTCTCCGACCGCAAAGGTGCATCTGCAAGAATAACAGCTTCTCGTGAGGAATATCATGGTGATTAATAGCCTTGACTTTTCTAGACCTCCTCATAGCGGCCCATCACCTGCCCATTATCCAATGTAACCCAGCAAACGAGTAGCCAAGAACACACTCACCCACGGAACCCCCCCCCCCCTCCTCGCCCGCCCGAATTTGCCCCTTCCCACCAGTACGCCACCCTCTACCCTCCCCCTGCCACCCACTTCCACACGGCGTTGGCTAACCCCCCCCTCCTTCCCACCGCTGTACGACTTCTGCGCCTGCCTG